>OZ019979.1:20842495-21118247 GCA_963970395.1 Ephialtes manifestator
AAAGTTACAGCCATTTGTATACTTAATGTTAGGTTATGATAGGATAAACAAACGGTTGTATCTTTTGAAATACTAAAACGATTTTAAAAAACAGACGGCTAATCGATAGAATATCTTTTAGTAAACAAAATGAGCTATTCGTCGTCATAATGGGACTGATATTACGGTTTACCCTTTTAAAAAACTGGATGAAAAAATATAACATCGGAAATTTGCAGATATTGATCGATTTACTGCTGATATCACAGCTGTGAATGTATTTGAATATCAAGAACTAATGCTGCTATGTGATTAACACCTTGGAACAGATTATTAAACCATCTGAACTTATAGAAACGCTTTTAAATATTTAGTACTGATTAGACTAGCGTGGAGCGCTACAACCTCCTTAAGGCCGATTTGTTTGCGACTACAAAAAAAAAGAACGTAAATCAGTATTGTATTAAAAATAAATTTTAATAAGTTTGACTATGAACAGAATTATAACAATACAGCAATTACCAACTGACTTTATTTGTTTATTTATTCCATAATGAATAGAATATAATTTTTTTAATAACTCAGCATACTTGTAATAAAATGTATAACATTACAAAACAAAATAAAAATGGAATAAAAAAAGTGCGTGACACTTTTTTTATTTTCATTATTTCATTGAAAATAAATAAAAAAGATGTGTTGACAAAGAATTGTTAAGAAAAACTACTAAAATAAAAGTAATGGAAATATAGACTGGCGTTTATTTTTCCCACTTATTTTCATAAGTTTATTTAAAAACAATAATATCTTGAAAATTGGACAATTTTTTTTTTAATGCTTACACATTCCTATCAATGTCGTATGGTTAAAAAAAGTATACTTCGAATTATTGATTGAATGAAATAAATAAATAACGAAAGTTGGCAAAATAGCAAATTCGTATCAATTCAAGAAATATAATTTACAGTACAGTTTTTTTTGTTGCAATTACGATTCAATAACAATCGCTAAAAAAAGGCTAATTTTCGTTCAAATATAAGTGAATAGTGGAAATAGTAGAAAAAACAGTTATGCACTAATTATGTTTTTCAATTTAAAAAAAAAAATTACCGTCATATTTTATTGAAAATTAATAGTTTTTGTGCTAATTAATAGTTTACACATGTATTATGATCCCTACATGTTATTGTTATGAAATCATAATTATAAAGCAAATCGTATCATCTTGTTTATTAAATCGTTTATTAAAAAGCTCCAAAATTACATTTTTTACTTATCAAATTAATAGCTATTAAAAAAAAGTAGAACCTTGCACATTGCTTCCTCATTATTTTTCGCTTTTTACAAAGCTTCCTCTCTGAGGAAGCAAAAAAGTATGTTATTCAATTTTGGCTTCCTCATAGAGGAAGCTTTGTAAAAAGCGAAAAACAATGAGGAAGCAATGTGCAAGATTCTACTTTGCATCCTTTTTTAAATTAGATAAATGAACATGTTGTGAATTCGCTTTTTCTATTTCGTTATTCGGTTATTTCATTATTATTAGAGAGTTTTCGAAAGTAAATGTGATAACGTATATTATTAAACATAATTCAATATTCCATAAAATCACAAATTTCATACCGTTTATCACTAAATTATACATATATAATGGCTGAATATTGTTTCATTTATATACAAAATTTGAGCACGCTATTTCAAGTTTTGTAAAAGTTACAATAGAGCGATAATGTCAATTTTTTGAAAAATTCAACATTCCATAAAATCTGAACCACTTTACCGATTCGAGCCAAATTCAATACCAAACAGCATTGAGTGCACCTACTCTTATAACCAACTATTTAGCAAAATAGACTAAATTTTACGAAAGTTAGAGTGACCACGTCCTTTTTTCAAAAAATTCAAAACAGCATAAAATCGAAATTTTCGCACAGATTTTGTCGAAAATTGCTACAGTTGAAGAGGGTCTGCTGCTACACTAGTGTGCCAAATTTGAGCGCGATATACAAAACCGTTCTTGAGTTACCGGCGTTCGAATTTTCGGAGTTGCATACATGCACACACACACACATATACATACATACGGACATTTTTTCTAGATCACTTTTCTGGACGTTTTGGACAATCCTAAGTGTCCTGATATAAAAATCTCGAAATTTTTTTTTTTTCATGAAAACAAAATTGTTATTTTTATTATTAATAAAAATAATAATAATAATTATCATTATTTTGCTTCCTCTATGAGGAAGCAAAATAATTGTGACTTTGTCTAATGATGACGAAATCTTACGACGAGCGTCAAATCACCTTATCATCAGACTCGGCCGGGCGATGAAGAGGAAAGAATAAACAAATCGATTTGTAATAGTAAACATTCCACGAGAATTAGATGGATCGTGCGGCTTTTCACTTCGCTTGTATGTAACAATGTATTGACATCACTGGGTCAGGGTTATATAGATTGCAGAATAGTGTGTTATTATAAAATTCCTTAATGCGTAGAAACGGCTATAAATGCCTCACGTATAAATGGTTATTAATGCCTCGTGTCGAACACCCGGAAGACTTCCGTTCTTGCTGTTCTGTTGTACGCGCGTTATCCTTGCGTCGTACACCATTATTTTGCACGTAACGAGAGTATTTTTTCATTACCCTTCGCGTTGCAAGGTCAAACGTACTTGCTATCTATAGAATATAGAAGCGGCTAATGACGTAAACAAGGCTCATTCACATTTAGGTACTTATGATACAAAGTTGCAAATGCCTACACTGTTATAGTATATTGCGATACGAGTGCGATCAAACTTTTTCTGACGAGTGTGAGTTGCTACACGAGTCGAAGGTGAGTGTTGCAAACATATCAGTTCAGAAAAAGTTTCTCGCACGAGTTTCGTATACAACTTTATGCCACTAGTGTGAGAAGTACGCATTTCTCGCACGGAGTGGCATACAAATTTTTCCATCTCGATTTGACATTTTTGTTGTAATCTCATTTAAAAAATAATTTACCTTAGTAAATTTCCATACTGATTCAACCTGAATCTGTAATTTTTTTTAAGGATTGGTTAGATCCTCAAATGCACTAGAATTTATTTTTGCTTCCTCATAGAGGAAGCTTTGTTTTCATGAAAAATTTTTCTTTTCGAGATTTTCATGTCAAAAAGTTTAAAATGGTCTGAAACGTCGAGAAAAGTGGTTTAGAAAAATTGACCGGATGTATATACACCGAGAGAAAAAGTTTCATTGATTGTCGGAAATCTTTGCCAATGAAATGAAATACTTGAATTTCAATACTATCTTTTCATTGAATGATCTCCATCGCAATGAAAATTAGTGACATTGTTTCAAAGAAACATTTCTTTAAACCAATGAACCTTTTTCATTGATTTCAAAGATGTCGTCTCTGATTCAATGAAACCTTCTTCTTACCAGCTCAAAATTTCGAAACCTATTTTTTCCTGAAGTACGCGGCAGATAAAGCTCAAATTTTGTGAGTATGTAAGGAAGTATGGCAGAAATAGGCTAAGCTTCTGGCTCCTCGAAACTCGAAACCGCTCGTTCGGGAGAACCGGAAAACAAAAAAGTGAGGTTAAGTGCGAGAGAGAGAGATCAACGAAAACGTTTCTTTGAACCAATGAAAACGTCTCTTTAAAACAATAAAACTGTTTCTATATGCTCACTAAGTAAATCTTTATTTACAGGCAATGAAATGTTCTCTTTGAAATTCAAATGCACTATTTCATTGAAATCAATAAAAAAAAAAATCAATCCACCCATTTCTTTGGCGTCAATGAAATCTTTTCTCTCGGTGTATGTGTGTGTGATGAAAGGCCAAAGATTCATATAACTGTAACTTATAAAGTATTCGATCGAATCAGCTAAAATTTAAACAACATGTACAGTACTGTCTAATCTTCAAGTGGTATAAATTATACAAAAATCGCTTAACGCATTTAATTTTTATAAGAATTTTTAAATTTTGAATAAAGTACGTAAATGCTCTAGCTCGAACAAATTTTTAGCTATCGGGCTGAAACTTCGAATTAAAATTGAACAAAGTGATACGACTTTTGGTATTAAATTTAGGCGAAATCGGTAAAGCGGTTTGGTTTTTATGACATTTTGAATTTTTCGAAAAATTTTCGGTTTGCTCTAATTGAGGTAAAATTTCAACTAATCGACTGAAATTTTCTACACAGGAAAAGTCAAATTCAGCACTGCTACGTACCAAATTTGGTGATGATCGGTAAAACGGTTCGGATTTTACGTGATTTTGAATTTTTCAAAAATTTATCGGCGTCGCTCTGGATTTCGTAAAACGTCAAAAATCATCAACTTCGTCAATAATTTTCATTTTTCGCAAAGCTTCCGATATGAGGAAGCCAAAAATATAATAAAGAAACTTCCTCATAGAGGCGGTTTGTACAAAAGCAAAAACGAATGCGGCAGCAAGTTTCTACTTTGCATCCTTTTTTCATTTTTTCTATGCATATTTTTTTTAAACATTTTTTTAAAGGGGCACATCGAATACCATAATTTAAAAATCTGAAAAAATTCTGAAAAATCCTTTATTGAATATAAAAATAGCCAAAGTAGCAAGATTTTTCTTCTTATAATTTTTAATTAAGAAAATCAAAAAATTAATCTTTTTTGATTTAAAAAAATTATTAAAAAATAATCTTCTACTGGTCGGACGCTTGTTTAAACTCGGATTTTCCAGAATTTTCATGGAATTTAAAGAATTCAAATTATTCTGAACTAAGGCTATTTAGTTAGACCCTCAAATGCACCAGATTTGCATTTTTTATTTTACCTGTGAAAAATTTGTTAAATTAATTTCGTTTTATATTTTCTAATTCTTTTTTTTAAATACAAAAAGCTTAAAAACTGTAAGAACAACATCTTAATATGTTGAATTCCCACTAGAGTATATTAACTTTAAAAAATAAATTGGTAAATCGAATTTGAGAATTTAGATACTTGCTTGTGAGTTTACGTTGCTGACATCAATATCTTTTATAAAATCCAACTTGGATTTTAGTAGTGGTAATGTTTTTATTGCGTCACGTTTTACATTTGGTTCGTTTTTTATGGATGTGTACAGTTGTACTTATGTGTCTGTGCATTTATTTAATTTATTATATTTAAATTTCAATAATCGTCATAAATTGCGTTTTTCGTTACGACACTAGCAATCAAAAGGTCATTAAGACGGTAAGTTATCGATTCCAATGACGAAAATGTAACTATTAAATTTTTTGGTAACTAGTCGAAGGCCATTTTTCTATTTTTGAAAGTTTTTTCTGTCCGAGAAATAACTTCTATTAGGCGTTATTTTAATGGTCACTTTCACAGTTGTTTTTACGAAAGAAATGAAAATTATCGTGATTGCTAGGAAAAGCGCATTATTTTCAAACATTTTAATTCTAGAATGCAAAAATGGAATTTAATAACGAATTATTAATATTACCTTGCAAGGTGTTTAAATATCAGATTCGTATACAAAACTTGCCAATTTAATACAATTTTTGTAGAAGCAGTGTAAATTCGAAAAAGCATTTGAAAAAAATTAATTTGTTAGTTTTTATTATAAAAAGGTTAATTGATTCCGTTTTCCCTTGCAATGTATATGAATTATGATTTAAATTTGAAAGGGAAATTAGAAAAGTAAGAAAAACCGTTTTTGTAAACTTGACGAATGTAAAATTATTCCATTCTGAAATTGGAAAAATAAAAAAATAAAAACCTTTGACAATGTATAAACTATGAAAAAGTAAGTGACAAAATTGTTATTTATATACATTATTTTTCGGTAAAGATGATAAAAAATGTTTTGATAAATGAAAATACAAAAATAATTAAACAAATTATTCCTGATTTTTTTTTTTGTAAAACTAGAGAAATTGACATTTTTTATTGTTGCGAAAAAGTTACAGTGAATAAAAATATTTTAAGTATTAAAATTCAATTGAAATTTCACTTTGCATGTTGAAGAAATCGACATTTGCCGATTATAAGCGAATATAAATTATGCATTATTTTACATAATTCAAGTACACTATCTATGGGGGAGGAATAATTGAATTTCCTAAAGTGTTTTATCCTTTTGTTCTGATTAGCAATCTTGATAGAGTATTTTCTTATCGTTGCACAAATATCTTTGAAAGTATTAAACTTTGTTAATCCCCGCGGTATAGAATAGACTGTCCCATATGGCGGAGTTTTACAATCAGCTCATGCATTGATATCAAATTCTCATTGAAACAACATATACGATAGGAAGCGATGCAAACAAAAGATGTCGCTGTTTAAATCTTTATGGCAAATTGGAATTTTACCTGTCTACGCATTTAATGAATCAGCGTATATGAAAATACCTTTAAAAAGGAGGTTTAATCGCTTCGGATCAATCTAATCAGTGATAAGTTTTAGTGATCTTTTGGGTATCGAATAACGGTAATGATGAGCAATTTTTGTATGATAACTTATCCATAAAGCAGAAAAAGAATTTGTAGTGATGGATGTGCAAAAAGTTTAATTAACTAATGTTAATTTTTTAGTAGTCCTTTTTATTGTTTTTTTTTTTTTTTTCATAACATAATCAAATAATGGAAAGCAATTTTTGTTACTCTATGTGTTTTTAATTCAGAAAAATCAATAGCGATAAGTTTTGCAAAAAAAAAAATAGTAATTAGTTAATTAATTAAGATTATTTTTCTAGTAGTTGTTTTTTATTGTGTGTGTGTGCGTTTTTTAAACATTATCAAGTAATGGAAAGCAATTTTTGTTATTGTATACGCCTTTAATACAGAACAATGATTAGGGATGAGTTTTGCAAAAAAAAAAAGATTAGTTAATTAATTAATGTTAACTTTCGAGGAAATAATATTTATTATTTTCATTGTAAAAAAAAGCCATTTTTTTAAATTTCCCGTTAAAATTTTCGCTAAATCTATTAAAAATTGCTGTCTGTTGTTTGCTCAGGGAAAAAAATACTTAATTAACCAACAGCTGTAATCGTCATCCGGTTGACTCTGTAAAATATCTAGGCGGTTAATCTGTCATGTGTCTTTCAAGAAAAGAAATAAGTCGTGCGACATTACAAACGAATTACTGTTGGAAAAAAATCAGCGGAAACGTACTTCCTTGAAAATCAACTTTAATCACTCTGTTTCTGTTACAAGTATATTATTAAAAATATTTGTATGAGGAAGAAACCCGATTTTACGACTATCTCACTTGCCGCCTGGCAGCTTATATCATATAAAACAAGGATGCAAAGTAGAGCTTTGCACATTGCTTCCTTGTTTTATATAAGTAAATGAATATGACGTTTATATATATTTTCTTGCTCTCCGGCAACACTTCAATTAATTTAGTGTTACTTGATCTGAGTTAGAGGAAACCTTTGGTTTTTCCAAAGATTCAAAATGCCATAAAATCTGAACTCCTTTACCGATCATTACGAAATTTGGTACGTAGGAGCTCTGAGTACTTTTTTTCGTTTATAAAAAATTTCATTTGATTCGGTGATATTTTACGTGAGTTAGAGCAAATCATAAATTTTTCAAAAAATTCGAAATCCCATAAAAACCAAACTTATTTATAGATTCATTCCAAATTCAATATCCATCCTCCTTTAGCATGGCTTTATTAGCAACAAATTATTTAGCTCGACCGCTACAAAATTGCGGAAGCTGAAAAAGCTACAGATTTTTTTTTTAAATTCAAAATTCAATAAAAAAACGTCTTATATTTGAATTTTTTTGGAAATTATCACAAATAAAGAGGCCTACCTGCCCCACGTGTGTACCAAATTTCAGCTTGATTGATAAAGCCTTAATATTAGGTGTCTAAGTTTCACGTTTGCTGGCCACGCACACGCACACGCACACGCGCACGCGCACGCGCACGCGCACGCGCACACGCACACTATCCACGCACACGCACACGCACACGCACACGCACACGCACACGCACACGCACACGCACACGCACACGCACACGCACACGCACACGCACACGCACACGCACACGCACACGCACACGCACACGCACACGCACACGCACACGCACACGCACACGCACACGCACACGCACACGCACACGCACACGCACACGCACACGCACACGCACACGCACACGCACACGCACACGCACACGCACACGCACACGCACACGCACACGCACACGCACACGCACACGCACACGCACACGCACACGCACACGCACACGCACACGCACACGCACACGCACAGGCATACGCATACGCACACGCACACGCACACGCACACGCACACGCACACGCACACGCACACGCACACGCACACGCACACGCACACGCTCACGCGCACACACACGCACGCGCACGGGCACGCGCACGCACGCGCACGCACACGCACACGCACACGCACACGCACACGCACACGCACACGCACACGCACACGCACACGCACACGCACACGCACACGCACACGCACACGCACACGCACACGCACACGCACACGCACACGCACACGCACACGCACACGCACACGCACACGCACACGCACACGCACACGCACACACGCACGCACGCTCACGCACACGCACACGCACGCGCACACGCACACGCACACGCACACGCACACGCACACGCGCACGCGCACGCACGCGCACGCGCACGCGCACGCACACGCACACGCACACGCACACGCACACGCACACGCACGCGCACGCGCACGCGCACGCGCACACGCACACGCACACGCACGCGCACGCGCACGCGCACGCGCACGCGCGCGCACGCGCACGCACACGCACACGCACACGCACACGCACACGCACACGCACACGCACACGCACACGCACACGCACACGCACACGCACACGCTCACGCACACGCACACGCACACGCACACGCGCACGCGCACACACGCACGCACTCACACGCACACGCACGCGCACACGCACACGCACACGCACACGCATACGCACACGCACACGCACACGCACACGCACACGCACACGCACACGCACACGCACACGCGCACGCGCACACACGCACGCACGTCGAAATTTTTTTTTCAAGTTTTTTATGTACCCTCAAAATGGTCTAAAACGTCGAGGAAAGGGGTTTAGAAAAAATGTATGGGCGGATGTGCGAGTGTGTGTGTGTGTGTGGTCGTCACTCAAAACTGAATTAACTGCATTAACAATCGGGCTAAAATTTAGCAAACATGCGAAGCAGGTCACCGCCTTTGTTTGTGATAATTTTCGAAAAAATTAAAAAATATGTTCAAATTTTATTTGACTTTGCAATTTTCGAAAAATTTCTGTACGTTCTTTAGCATCTACAAATTTTGAGCTATTGAGGTAAATCATTTTTTAGGAATAAATATATGTTAAAGGAGGATCGGTATTGAATTTGGAATGAATATGTAAAAAAGATCGGTTTTTATGGGATTTTAAATAAACAAATAAATGTTCCTTTTGTTCTAACTTACGTAAAATCTCACCAAATCAACTGAATTTTTCTACAGATGATAAATAACATTCAGCGCTGCTAAAGCGGTTTGGATTTTACGTAATTTTGAATTTGTCAAGAAGTATGTAGGTATCGAAAAAAGTGGCAAAGCAGAACTTTGCACATTGTTTCCTCATTCATTTTAATTTTTTTACATAGCTTCCTCTGTAAGGAAGCCAAAATAAATAAATAAGCTTACTCACAGAGGTGGAACTTTGTGGAAAATAAAAATTAATGAGGAAGCAATGTGCAAAGTTTTACTTAGCAACTTTTTCTAAACTACTTTACTTGAAGTTTTAGACCATTTTGAGTAGACATAAAATTCCGGAAAAATAATTTTAGACTAGAACAAAAATTCCTCAATGAGGGGGGAAAATGTCTAATATAATTTACGGTTTTTTTTTTCAGGACTATGTCAGACGAGGTATATCCAAGTGCTCCTCTTGTTCCTCGGCTTGACTTTAGCCTACACTCTGAGGATATGCATGTCCGTAGCAATCGTCGCAATGAGAGACTCGTCCTCAGCGAATCCGAACTTCAAGGTAAAGAAACGAGACACGAGGGGCCGAGAAAATCGCTGTTCGTCCGGTTCTCTCGTTAAATCCGAGCGCCAGTAATTTTCCACGTTGTCGCGATACCCGCAACTTCGTAACGCCGTATCTAAGGGGAAAATTACCACCAATATATTCCTTCCGTACGTCGATGGATTTCACAATCCAACTGACCGGGAATTTATAAATACTCGTCGATTATTCACAACGCAGTATAGATATTCTTTATCCTCTATTAGCTTCACGATTTGTGATAATATCAGCAGACTTAATGAGATCAGACTACGGCCTGTTTCTCGCCCGTTTCTGTAAAATCGTTTCTTCGTCGTAGTTTCGATAGTAGCGCTTATACCGGCCACCTGAAAAGAAATCTTAAGGATGTATGAGCGATACAATCCCGTGAAATGTGAGTTCCAGAAAAAATTTCGAACATTTCCCGATGGGATAAAAATCGAAAAAAAAATCAAGCATGTAAAAGGTGCTGAAAAGATCGATTTTGTATAATAATGATTCCAAAATGTTATTAACAAGTTGATGAATTAAAACAATGTTCAATAAATCACCCGACAACCTAACGTTTTTTTCGAATGGAAATGATTTACCAATTTTTCCGAATATATATTAATTATATTAGAATTTTTTCTTTATTTCGATTTTTTTTAATGCTAAACAATACGCGAGAAATAACGAATTTTGGATATGCGTTTGGGAAAAAAAATCTTGAGTGTAATGGATAGTTTTATGCCAAATGCATATACAAAATTCGTTATTTGTCGCGCATTTTTCAAAATAAATAAAAAAATTCAGAATAAATAAAAAATATTGAAACAATGCATATACATATAATCGAAAAAATTGACAAATTATTTTCATTCGGAAAAAACATTAGTTTGTCGGGTGATTTGTTGAACAATTTACTTATTTGTTAATTTGTTAATAAGATTTTGGAATCATTATTATGGAAAATCGATCTTTTCAGTACCTTTTACATGCTTGGTTTTTTTTATTATTTTTATCCAATCGCGAAATGTTCGAAATTTTGTCTGGAACTCATGTTTGGCCGGACTGTACCGCTCCTACATCCTTAAGGATATGAGAGCGGTACAGTCCGGCCAGACTTGGATTTTGGAGACAATCTCGAACACTTCTCGATGGAATAAAATTCTGAAAAAAATGCATATAGAAGGTGCTGAAAAGATTGATCTTATACAATAATACTTGCAGTGTTATTAACAAATTAACGAAAAAAAAATGGTTTAACAAATTATCCGAGATCCTAACATTTTTTTAAATAAAAATAATTTTTTAATTTTTCTGATAACGTATGAATTTTTTTAGAATTTTATGTAGTGTTTGAAAATTGTGTACTACAAACTACCTTAAGGATGCGGAAGTCGTACGGTTTCAGAGAAAGTATCGAACACTTCTCGATCGGATAAAAATCTCAAAAAAATCAAGCATGTAGAAGGCGCTGAAAGTATTGATTTTACATAATAGTAATTTCAAAATGTTATTAACAAATTCATGAAATAAAAAATTGTTTAACAAATCCGCCGTTAACGTCACTTTTTTTCAAATAAAATAATTTGTAATTTTTTTCGGAAAACGTATGAATTTTTTTAGAATTTTGTGTAATTTTAGAAAATCATGTTTTAAATTTTTCTTTTAATTTTGAAAAATAAGTCGAAAGTCACAAATTTTGGATATGCGTCTTTCATGTAATGACCTATTACACCCACAAAGTGTCCGGACAATTGATGAAGTAAATTCTCAAGTACAGTTCTAACATTTTTAAAAAAGCTGACAATTGAAATTGTGACGTTGCTACCCCGTTCATTTCTAGCTTTCCTGAAAATTCTGTTTTTCTTATTTTTTATTATTATACTTGGCTTCCTCGTAAAAATACAGAATCACGGTTCCAGAATTTAAAAAATTCAGATTACATTGAGTCTCGTATCGGGAAATCAGTGTGTGGATCTTTTTTATTTTTGGGCACAGATTGACGGTTTTTGGTGTAGCAAGTGAAAAAAAATTAACGTTTGTTCAACATTTTTTAAAACTCGAAAAAAAAAATTAGTCTCAAAAATGTTTTAAATTAAAAAAAATTTCAAAAAATTTCGAAACATTTTTAAAAAATTGAAAATTGCAAAATTTAAAAAATTTCAGAATATCAAAAAAATTCAAAATTAAAAAAAAAAATCAGAATTTCACATTTTCAGAATTAAAAAAAAATTTAAAACATTCATAATTTTGAAAACTACAATTTGTTTTAAACTCAAATTGGCCATAGAATTTCGAGCGAGTGTTGTCAAGTTGGCGATGGAATTGTAAACAAAATATTAGTGATGTGATTTTCGAAAAAATTCAAATTGTCATAATTTTGGAACCAGTGGACAAATTCGTACCAAATTTGAATTTAGCCTTTGTCGACCCACACTATATATGTGTACCAAATTCCAGAGCGATATCTTGAAAATTGCGTACGCTATCGTGATAACAAGAATCCGAACATACACACACACATACACACATACAGACATTTCGTACAAATCATTTTTTTCGAAGTTTTAGAGCATTTTGAGCATCCCGAAATGAAAATCTGGAAAAAAAATTTTCACGAAAACAATCTTCAACAAAACAAAACAAATTCCCTTGTGGGGAAGCAAAAATAACGCAATTTTTTCAAAACTAACCAAATCTGTGAAACATTTTGAACATTTTTTCCAGCCGAATTAAAAAGACATAATTAGTCTTAATTGTTTTGTATAAAGATGTAATAATTACTAATTACGTCTTTTCAAGACTCGGTTTCATTGATAATTTATTTTTAAATCGGCACAATAAGTATTTTAAAAAAAATTCTTTTGCAGGAATACGATTGGGACGAGTCGGATACTGGTTACATACTCAGTTCCTTCTTTTGGGGCTACGCCATAACGCAGATCCCCGCAGGTTATATCGCCAAGAGCTGGAGCGCCAAGAAACTTTTTGCAATCGGCGTTTTTATTTGCGCTTTATTTAATCTTCTCACGCCACTGGCTGCCGATATCGGCGGATGGCCTCTCGTCTGCGCCTGCCGTGTAGTCATGGGTCTCTGTCAGGGTTGCGTTTTACCATGTATGCACACCCTTTTAGCTATGTGGGTTCCGCCGGTCGAAAGGGCTCGATTGGGTGAGATATCATTTTTTCCGCATTTTCACATAATCCTCACAGAGTTTTAAGTTCCCATAAATTTCAAAAATAAAAATGTATGATAGAGTTTTTTTTCTTCACAATACCCTACAGTGCTTATAAAATAATTTTAAAGTTCTTGAAAGATTTTTCATTCAAGAGCTTCCATATGAGCAGTAAATCGATCAATATCTCCAAATTTCCAATGTCATATTTTTTCATCTAGTTTTGTAAAAGGGTAAACCGTAATATCAGTCCGATTATGACGAAACATAGCTCATTTTGATCAGTGGAAGATCCTTAATCGATTGACCGTCCAGATTTTCGATAGTATCAGGCGTTCGAAAGTTACAGCCATTTGTATACTTGATGTTAGGTTATGATAGGATAAACAAACGGTTGTATTTTTTGAACTACTAAATACGATTTAAAAAAATAGACGGCCAATCGATAGAATATCTTTTAGTAAACAAAATGAGCTATTGGTTGTCATAATCGGACTGATATTATGGTTTACCCTTTTAAAAAACTGGATGAAAAAAACATAACATCAGAAATTTGCAGATATTGATCGATTTACTGTTGATATCACAGCTGTGAATGTATTTGAATATCAAGAACTAATGCTGCTATGTGATTAACACCTTGCCACAGATTATTAAACCATCTGAAATTGTAGAAACGCTTTTAAAAATTTAGCACTGATTTGACTAGTGTGGAGCGCTCCAACCTTAAGGAATCTTTTTCTAACATTCGTTTACCCTATATTTTTCACTGACCATCTAAAAGCCTGCAATCTGGCGAAAAAATGACCATTTAATTGTTTATTAAAATACTATATCTGTATACATATTACTAATAGACATTGTATTCCCTATACCAGCTATGTTAAAAACCGATTTTGTAACTAATTATTTTTCGAAAAAATTGCCGTTAACGTACGTTGAAACTTTACAGATGCCATAAATAATGCTTTCGGAACAATATATTAAAAAATCATGCATTTATCTACTAAGTAGTTTAACGCTGGAACTACCTTAAGAAAGATTTTATCTGTTTTTAGGAACTTTTGCATACACTGGTGCGCAGTTCGGAACTGTATTATCGAACTCAATATCTGGAGCTCTAGCGGAATCAGCAGCGGGTTGGCCGAGCATCTTCTACATGTTCGGAGCGGTGACAATACTTTGGGCGATTTCATTCTTCTTGTTTGGCGCGGATTCGCCAAGCACTCACTCTCGTATAACCGTTGACGAAAAGCTTTACATCGAGTCAAGTTTGAGTAGCTTGCAGGACGAAAAAGCAGAGCCACAGGTGGGTTTGATTATCATACAGTAGAACCTCAAATTTATGGACAAGTTGTGTGTGTGTTGTCGCAAGACCATAGAATCGAGGCTTCCTGTACTGATTAAAAAAATCGTTAGAACCAACAAAACGTGCGTTTGCCGGCAGTAAAAATAGTATATTGTGCAACAAGGGCCGAAAGTTTGCGATTGCGACGAGTGCGAGGTTTGTCGCCCGAGCGAAGCGAGGGCTGCAATCACACGAGTCGCAAACGCCAATTTTGGCCCGTGTTGCACATCATATTTTTTGTAACAAGTGCATGAATAGTGGTGCTTTGAATGGTAGTTTCGCGGGACGAACAGTGAAAAGTGAGGTTACCAACTTTCCACCCTAGGGTCGAAAGTGAAGGAATCGCGAACTGCGCATGCGCTAACCTATCGTTTCAACACTGCTATGAAACTAGCCACTTTCGGCCCGCAAAACTGCCATGAAAAGCACCACTGTTCATGCACGTGTTACAAAAAAAATATTCTTTTGATCGAATGAAATATGTAATTGATCGAAGCAACAGCTGACACAGTTAAAAAATGATTCGATTACCATTGCCAAATATTTTGTCCAATCGGCAAAATATTCTTTTCGCCGCCCGCAAGCGCACATTTTGTTGGTTCTAACGATTTTTTAAATCAGTGTGCTCCTAATTTCCTAATAATGCATAAGATATTTCTCATCACTTACTGACAATACTTATTGGGACAAAAAAAGTGGAAAATATCCGGATAATCGGGGTCAGCCTGTATGTGAAGCTTTCTCTGTCATTTCAGCCGCTTCTTTTTTTATTTTTATTTTTTTTACTTGCAAAGGCACTTTTTGATTTTCTCTTAGTTTTTGTTAGGACAAAACGATATGCAGAGAGTTTAAGGTAAACGTCCCAGTGATCAACACGTTAACCAAATTGTGCGACTTTATAAAAACGTAACTTTCACATTAAGATACAAAAAATGGTCATTCTAGGTAATAATGAATCAGAATAGTCGTATGAAAAAATAACTACCTCACAAATTTTCGTAACTTATCTTATTGTAGAGAAAACTTATTCTAAAGCTTCAGAAGTGCAAATGTACCAGTCATCGACATACTAAAGTTATAGTTGGTCCAGTAATCGACCGTTATATGTCCTAGTAATCGACACGTTAAGAAAAGTCACAAATTAAGACGTCAATAACTGTCATTGTAGGTTATAAAGAATCAGTATAATCTTGTGAACAAATAGAACGCTTAACTTTTGGTCTACCTTATCTTCTTGTAATAAAAAATTAACATAAAACTTGAGGTGTGCAAATGTCCCAGTCATGGACATACTAAAGTCACGGTTTGCCCAGTAATCGACCCATGACATGACATGACCCAGTCATGGACATATGCATGGCCCAGTTATCGACACGATTTATTTTGCTGCTTAATTATTTATAGAGAGACCAATCCCCCTGTCCATAACTACTCCTCGTACAGTTCGATCGATGAATGAATTATTACATTATTTTTTATCATCTAATTCATAAAAACAATACGCGATTTACACTAATTTTCTATCGACAATTTTGTCCTAGTGATCGACAGTAGGTCAATTACTCGGACATTTATGTGTTTTTCTGAACCAGTTATCGACCTCCGCGATTTTTTGCACAAACAACAATTTTACGATAAAATCATATTCATTTAGTAATACCAGATTCTTCATATGTAATATCAAATTAAACTTACTCAGCGAAAGTCTTCATGCATCGCAGAATTTAACTAAATGTCACGAGACGCACCTTAACCTCCATATCAAGGATTTCGACGAAATCACGCTCGGCTCGGTCACTGCAAGTTTACGATTTTCTTATTATCACTGTTGTGATTTTACAAGTCTCAAATTTTCATATAATATTGTACATAAATCGGAGGAAGTGTTGTTAATTTATTTAAGCATCGAAAAGCACTCACAGTCTTATTTATCGCTCTTCTACCACAGACTGGTCGATTACTGGTACATGGTCGATTACTGGGACATTTACCTTATAGAAAAATTGGTAGAGAGAGCAGAACATTTTTGGAGCTGTAAAAAAAGTTATAGTGTCTGAAAATCTTCCAGGTTTTTCTATTTCGGAGATTCGTGTTGTACTTTTCCTACTGGTAAGATCGCTGACCGATCGCCAGATAAGCTATACAGTAGGACCTCGATTTGATGGACAATTAGGCACCAGAAATGCCAAAAATCAAGGATTTCTAAGCCTAAGTTTCTTATTATGCGCTAGATATTTCCCACCAAGCACTGGCAACACTAATTGGGGACACAAAAGTAGAAACTGTCCGGAAAATCGAGGTTAGACTGTATGTGAAATTCTCCGTCAGTTCAGCCACTTATTTTTTAATTTTTCAGTCTTTAGAACACTTTTTATTTTTCTCTTAATTTTATCTAACCTTAAGAAATATTTATAGAAACGATGGAAAAATTAGAAGCGTGGCCGAAAAGTATTTGGTGTGATGAAACATGTTTTTTCAAAAGTAATTGCTGAATTGCTGAATTGTCAGAAAAAGCTTCATATAGATTTGACTCATCATGTGTCAAGAAATCTTCCAGGATTTTCCGCTACGAAGGCTCACGACATAGTTTTCCTACCACTAAGATCGTTGGCCGATCGCCAGACGAGCCTTTCGCTTTTTGCTCGCACAGCCAGGAATTTTTTTTTTCACTAACGTAACGCACTTTATTATAATTGCAAATCGTGTTTTCACTTTTTCTGTGTTGTTCTTTTTATTTGTTGTCTCTTGCTATCTTATCAAATGTAGCGAATAGTAACTAAGTAGTGAGGAATCTAATTTTCGCTGTTTAAATCACTACCAATTATTGTTTCCTCGTGTTTCAACGTTTCCTTATCTTTAGAGGATACCAAAATCGAGGTTCTGAAGGCGCGAAAGCAGAAATACCTGCATTAATGCCGCGTTCAATTGCGGAACGCATGAAACTAGTTTCAGCCGGTTTTATGAGACTTTTTCACACTTTTTCTTGCCGTCACTTCGACCTCGGGACCTCCAACTTTCATATAATGCAAGAATAATTATTAAAACAGCTGGCGACGAGTGTATTCCTTTTACAATTGATTGCAGCCATTCTCGCTTCCTCGTGGAGGAAGTTTTGTTTTCATTATCATGTTTTTTCGAAGTTTTTATATTGATATATGGGGCATTCCATTTCGATACACCGTAAAACATTTTTGTTTGAAAATTAATATACAGTATATAAAGCTCGGATGTATATACCGTTATATTAATTTTCAGATGCATTCGTCATTGACAAATACGATATTTGTATATTAAGGGGTTAGGCCACTCCAGAGGGCCACAAAAAAGGCTTTTTTTGGGAATTTTTTTCAGAAAAACTATTAGAGACATCGATTTTTTGAGAAAGGGTATTTATTGTACATATCATTAACTGTATATAGTAATTTTTTCATAGTAATTAATTTAGAAATGGCGGCTGTACAGCGTTGTTGCGATGACATCTCTTTTTTTTTGGAATCCACGGCCGGACACACAGCTTCTGTAATTTTTGAATTATGATGAGTTTTTTAACGGTTTTCACTTACCCATAACAGTAGCTACAGAAGTACGTAGGATTTTTTCGATACAGGCATTTTTGACAAAATGGCGAGCATCTAAAGTGAAAGTTTAAAAATTTGGCCTAAAAATCGTTCGAAAATTATCAATAACAAAAAAACTATGCAACTTAAAAAAAAAAATCCTACGTACTTCTGTGGATAATGTATTTTTGAAGATATATCCAAAATTTCAAATAAATTGGTGGTAAACTTTTTGAGTTATGCTTGCGGCCAACTTGAAAAGAGCAGTTTTGAGATAAACGCGATTATCTGCCGTATACCTGTTTTGACCCTTCTCAGTACCGAAGCGCACACAAGAGAGATTCCCTGCTAACCGGGCGGCCTCCCATTAAAATTCGAAAATGGGGCATTTACAAATTTTTGCCTGCAATAATCTTTTGGGACAGCATTCTAGAAACCCTAATGAGTCATTTCCAAGGAGAAAAAAAAATCGATTTTTCGAAAATTCTAGAGTGGCCTAACCCCTTAAAATGAAGATTACAATACTCATGTACTGTAATTTTCAAATACTTGTATCGGAGAATTCTCATACTATTCCAAAAATTTACAAAAAAGTACATTAATATGGAATTCAAATACCCGTTTTGTAAATTTCATATCGTTTTGTATATTAAATTCTCTTGCATTTTTAACAGTGTACGACCTGGGTCTGGCCCCAGACCTCCCCGATTTGGCTCGAAATTTTTTGTTGGATTGGTTAGACCCTGATATGCACCAGATTTTTATTTTTTAATTTTTCTATGTAAATTTTTTAAATATTTGTTTAAAGTGCCATATTGAATGCCATAATTTAAAAATCTGAAAAATACATTGTTGAATATCAACATTTTCTAGCTTATAGCCAAAGTGGGCAAGATTTTTCTTCTTATAATTTTTAAGCTTGTTTTATTTTTAAAAAATATTAAAAAATAGAAAAAAAAAATCTACCACAGGCGACTGATCAAATGTTTATTTATATAAACTCGGGTTTTTTAATGATTTTTTCAGATTTTCAGGAATTCTTTAAATTTTGCCGAACTAAGACTATTCCAGCACCATACAAGCCACAGCAGTTCTTCAGATTTTTAAATTATGGCATGCTGGTACTACAATGTGACTTGTATGATGCTGTAATAGTCTTAGTTTTAAAAAATTTGAAGAATTCCTAAATATCTGAATTTTTTTTTAAATCTGGGTTTACATAAATAAACGTTTGACCAGTTGCCTGCAGTAGATTAATTTTTTTTCTGTGGCATATATTGGTATTTCGTTAAGTTTATTCAAAAAGTGAACTTAGAATCGGATCAACTTTTAAATAAAAACTCGTTTATTAAAATACACGTCCGCTCTACTCGATATAGGCCTCAGGCGTATCTCGTTCTAGCGGCCGTTGAGTGCGTAACATGATGATCAGTTGTTCTTAGTTCGGCGCACATTGGTCCGATTTTCCAAGCTCCGCCCTGTCCGCCATATTTCCTTGGAGCTTGGAAAATCGGACCAATGTGCGCACGAATTAAGAACAGCTGATCATCTTGTTGTGCACTCAGCGGCCGCTAGAGCGAGATACGCCTGAGGCCTATATGTAGCATTCTCTGTCAATTCAGCCACTTTTTTTCCGACCCTCTCCGATTTGCCCTGTAATTGGTTATATGAATGTACCACTGACACTCTATGTGAATTTTTTCAGATTTTTTAAATTAATTTTTAAGAAAATGGCTTTTTTTTATTCAAGTGCAAATACCTCAGATTTTGAAGTTACTGAATAAAAATGTCAGCACATAAAAGTTGTCGTTTATTGTTAGCTTTCGAGCGGAATATTCCAAATAATTGTCACGTTCCTGTGAGTATGATTTTTTTCCGAAAAATGGAGGAATTATTTTTTAATTAAAAAAAGGATATTTTTTTTTATTGAAAAAATTATAGAGTATTGCTACATGACTGTTGATATCACAAAAAAAATCGCCAGAGTGGCACCGATCGATCTTCTGGTATTAAAAAATGCTATTGTGTGAAAGTTCCGAAAAACGGGGGCATTATTATTTTTTTGATAAAAGAAGGTTACTTTTTTTTGGCTAATAAAATTGCAGAATATTCTTGCATGGCTGTAGATATTGCAAAAAAATCATCAGAGTGGTACGGATCGAGCTTCCGGTATAAAAAAAATAATTCCCCCGTTTTTTTGGAACTTCCGCACGAATCATTATTTTTAATACCGTAAGCTCGATCCTTGCCACTCTGATTATTTTTTTTGTATTTCCCGTATAGAAATTTCATCAGCCACACGAGGTCCAGATCAGTATTAGGTACGATAACCTTATTTGGGGCATCCGTAAATTCACCTACTCAGGTCCATGTAAGGCTGAGATATGGCATTCGTACTTAATAATGCCATCTTTCCACCGGATCAGGCTGCTGTCAGGCTAGATATGGTAACCTTATTTAAGGGTCGTCGTAAGTTCACCTGATCAGGTCCATGTAAGGCCGAGATATGGCATTCTACCTTAAAAATGCCGTCTTTCCACCAGATCAGGCCCACGTCAGGCTTTACAAACGGTAACCTCATATAGATATGCAATTCATCGACCTTAACCGTTTCGCATAAGGTCTTCCTGTGGCATTTGGACCAAGATTTTGTCCAATTTACCTTTACTTTCCCTGGTCAGATCCGCATACGGCCTTCGTATGGCATAGTTTTTTTTAAATATGCCGTAAATTTACATTATCAGGTTCGTGTAAGAGCTAGATACGGCATTCGTTAAAAACATTTAAAAATTATTGTTATGCATAATTAATCTTTTCAGCACCTTGCGTGTGCTGGATTTTTTTCACATCTTTATCCCATCGAGAAGTATTTGAAATTTTAGCTGAAACTCACGTTCTACGGGACTGTACCGCTAGAATTACTTTTAAATCTATCCAGGTACTGACCGTCAAACGCCAGTACCTGGATGGGTGACCGCCCCATCATGTTTGAATTTTAAATATTTCGGTCGTAGTCACAATAAATGGATGTACAGTCTTGACGTGTTTCCATTTTAAGTATACTTCAAATAGACAATAAATATATAAACTTTCTAAGATGTCAATGGCCGAGTGGGCTAAGGCGCAGAACTTAGCCCAGAACTTAGACGCAGATCAAGGTTCGATTCCCACCAACGGCAAATAAATTTACATGTCTTTTATTCAGCAATTAATATGTACTGAAAACTAAATAAGCTCAAATATCCAATAGAAAGTGCAAAATAAATCGAATTCGATGAGCGCAGATGATTATTTTGTAATTTATTTGCCGTTTTTATAAGTAGGGGCTTAGTAGGGCAGCCTCTATCCGGCCCTTATCTGGAAAACTTAATCTGGCCCTGATCATGCGCTGCGTTACTTTCGTGCAAGGCCCGTATAAGGTTCCCAGGCCAGGGGCCTTAGATTTAAATCCGGCTATCACGCTAGGGCCTGATATTCCCCGTAGCTGAATTTTTACTCGGGTTAATATTCGAATGTTAACGTTCGAATGTTAGGATGTAAGGATAGTAGGCTTCCAAGGGCTTTGGACGTTGATTGTCTGATGTAAAAGGACTACACTTACATCCTAACATTTCGGGAAGCTGTTAGGCACACAATTTCATTTTGGTGATCGGTGGCAGAGCCTAACGGAGCATACCCTAGCAGGTCTGAACACCGACGAAAGCACCGAAAAAGCACTGAGTGCTTTTCCAATATTAAAAGCACCGAGATTTTGGTCGAAAACACCGAACCTTTTTTTCAAAATAATTATTATCTGCGATACAATTAACTAAACGGCTCTATTTTCATCTTTTGATTTCTTGTTCGGACTTATTTAGTGATTTGGTACGTATTTGATCGCGGATAACACATACAAATGTTTATATCATCAGTGGGACTCGAAGCTGGAACCCTGCGGATATGAATCTGAACCTTAGACCACACACGCAGAAAAGGGTGTAGTTGTAGGAACTACAGAATTGATACGTGCCAACCAACAGGCATGGTAAAATATGGCATTAGCAAGTTATTGCGTATCAGAACCAACCGATTGGTAATGCCAACCAAACTACATCTAACGCTCCAAGCATTTAAAGTTAGTTTTTTCAACTAATCCGTTTTCTCCGTGCAAGGCTATTCACATCTTTGTAAATACATATATATTTTTATTGTCTATTTACAGTATAAGGAAAGTCTAAACATAAAATAATCTTTGGCCTTTGCATGGTCGTATCTGGAGTTACTAAAATAAAAACACGTTTAATCATTTATCACTGAAATCGATTATTGTAATTGTTATATATTGACTCGCAATACATTCTGCAAATTCTCATCTTGACACATGTATAAATTATATACATCGCACTGTTAAAGCAACTGACCTTGCGAGGTAGAAATTAAATAATTTTCGACGTAATTATGCAAATGTAAACGTCATAACATGTTTAGAATGTCCTTCTACTTCAAATAGACAATCAAAATAGATTTTTTAAAACGTCTGAATAGCCGAGTGGTCTAAAGCTTAGATTCATATCCCCAGGGTTCCGGGTTCAAGTCCTACCGATGACATAAAAAATGTTACTTATTATCCGCGATCAAATACATACCAAACTGCCAAATAAGTCCGAACATGAAATTAATAGATGAAAATATAGCCGCATAATTAATAATTGCAGCATAGATAATAATTATTTTTAGAAAAATAAAAGTTTCGATGCTTTTTCGGTGATTTCGACCAAAATTCCGGTGCTTTTGATGTTCGAAAAGCACTCCGTGCTCAACGGTGCTTTTTCTGTGGCTGACCTTTGTTCTTTCAGTGTTTTTTTCGGTGCACCTGCTAGGGTATCCTATCGTATCGTGCGATACTGTCGCATTCAGATACATAACATAGCCTCTGTTTTTTTGACAGTTTATCTGTCATAAGTTTCAAGATCTCGCTCGATCTCGTTTGTTATTTCAAGCAAGATCGAGCGAGACAATGATTTTTTTTCATACCGCAAGCTCGAGACAAGAATTTCAGACAAATCACGATCGCAAGACAAAACGAGCGAGATTCGCGATAATCTCGTCTCGAGTCGCATGACTAGATCTGACCGTTCGCTCTCGGTGTGCTGGACGCTATCTTCACATGCACAATCTTGTTTCGAATGCAAAATTCCTCAAATTTTCTTGAAATATATGCCGCACCTCGATCGGTAATTATTCTGTTCGGTTTCCCATAGTGAGATATAATTTTGCGAAGTTGTTCTATCTTCTCGTCTGAGCCTGTGGTTTTCACCAGTTGCTAAATTACGTATTTGCTGAACGCATAAATGAGTCCGAGAACGTATTTGTTCTCTCGATCTGCTTCGGCAAGTGGATCCAAATGATCTACGTAAACCGTCTCAAATGGAACATTCCCTTTGTCTATTGGATGCAAAAATCCGGTTTTTCTTCCAGTTTGTGGCTTATAATAAAGACAATTTATGCACCGATTCACAAAAGTCGTCACGTATTCGTGCATTCCAGGAAAATAATATGTTTCTTTGAGTTTCGCGCAACGTCTTGTCAATCCCTAGATGAGCTAGACTTTTATGAGTGACCGCCACGATTTCGCTTCGCAATTCTTTTAGTACGTATAGTCTCCACCATCCTTTTGTTATTTTATATACTCTCGCGTTTGCCATACTGAATTTTTTGTGCGTTTCTTCGTCGCCTTCTTCCAACTTATCTCGAATTGCCAAGATTTCCGGAGACGACCGTTGCATTGCCGCGATCCAATTTGTATTTATGTTTATTCCCAAAATTGGTATTCCAACTATCAGTGAATTTCTACTCGGGAATAGAGAGACGATTTGCGAATCGTTCGGCACAACATATACATCGCATTTCACGGATACTCCATCTATCTCGATATTAGCGGTCAATATTCCGATCGGAGTAACCTCTCCGCCTCCATAGCCTGTCAACGATTTGTACTCGTTCTCGAAATATGACAAACCTAAATTATCTGCGTTTTCTTTCCGAATTATCGTCACGCCACTACCCAAGTCGATGTAGCACCTAGTTGCTTTATTCTTTATTAACGCCATTTTGAAACACTTCGTATGAGAATTACCTGTGATGTGCAGGACTTTTTCTCCGTCGGTACTTTGACTCGATGCGTCCTCTTTTTTTTATTCGATCTATAATTTCGCGCATAGTGCCCTACCTTACCGCATTTAAAACAAGTATACTCTCGATTCTCTTTCGCTGCTGGAGCTGACGACGTCTTCTCATTTTCCTCTTTACGACAAAATTTCGCCGTGTGTCCCGTTCGATGGCAGTTGAAACATTCCACATCCGTTATCGTCGACCTCTCCGTTGTCCTAACGCTGTTCTTGACGAACGTGATTCCACACTTCAAGTCGGGTAGAAGATCAGTAGGATCCGTCTATCGCGAGAGTGGTCCCAAATATGTTCGATATTGAGAATCGTCCAATCCGTCGATAAACCACTCCATCAATTCTCGTTTCCCCATGTGTGCTCGGTTGCATTTTCCCAATTTTTCGTAGAAGTATTCTGTTATATTTTGATTGTGGCGGCGCTTATAGTTTTGAGCATCGAGAACCTCTCTGCTGCCCGTTTCTTCCGATAAAAACGTCTTCTTCAGTAATACTTTCCAATCGTTCGACGATCTATTAGCCTTTTCGAGGCTGTCATTCCATTTCTTCGCCACCCCTTCCAGATTTGAAAGAGTGTAGTGTCTCGTCGCCAAATCGTCCCAACGATACATCTCAGCATATTCTTCAATCTTCCCAATCCATTGATTCACATCGCTATCGTTAACGATAGGGTCAAAGCTCGGCAAAACTTTGGATAAATCCATAAAACTCCGAGGTCGATACGTTGATTGGTTCAGCAGACTCAATCAATCTAGTCCAGCAAAATTGGGCTCTAAATCCAGCAGTTGAAGATTATTTGACACACTTTGTCGATCTTCTAGTACGATATTCGTTTGTTGTTGCTCGGATGCTGGTTGAATCGGAGTTCGTTGTAGCCTCTGACCACCCAGATCCATTAACGGAGTGCCGTCCACGTAGTCTCGTTGACCTCCTCCTCCCTCTATATTATTTTGTTGACCCGATGTCGATTGAACTGGAGTCCGATCCATTATTTCTCCGGTTCTGTGATCCGGTGTGTTAATCACGGCCTCTACTTGTATTTTCTTCGACCGCCTTCACTTCCTTTTATGTGACGTGCTCTCTGTGTTTCAATCCGGCGTGTACCTCGGCGACAAATCCAGGATTCGTGTCGAATTTTTCGAAAAATCTAAAAAAAAAAATTTCCCACGAATACAAAGCTTCGTGGGAAAGATTCGTAGAGTAACATTGTATTATTAAGAGGAGGGAGTCAGGTTAAAAAAATTGAATTTGAAAATTCAATATCATCCAAATTCTCTTGCATATAAAAATGGTCAGTGAATTATGTTGTTCAAATGAATGAACTATGTTGTTCGCGGGAGGCATTTAATAACACTGGGATGATCTCTTTTATTGACAACATCACTGACAATTTGTCCAGTGTTGAAACATTCAGAAATGTACTGCAAAACACATTAAATCACTACTTCAAAACAAATAATACATATTTGAACATTTCTGATGATTGTTGATTCTGTTTTAAACACTGTTAATTTAAAAAAAACAGCAAATGGCCAATGGAATTAAGCTAATAACATAGTATGAACAAAAAATTAAAACGTTAATTAGAGGTTATACCGCTCGAGTTTAGCAGAAGTCAATTTCCCGGCAGTAACACGCTGCGCATGCAATACGCATCAAACTATCATAGCGCATGCTCCGTTATTCGCGCGAATTCAAATATGATATAAATGTTACTTGTTGCATTGGAGACATCACACTGTCATCGCATCGTTTATATCGCGTTTCACTAATTGTTCTTAAAAATGGTAAAAAGATAAAAATTTATTTACAAATACGTAATTGATTTTTTTATCTATAGAAAAAAATCATTAAAAAACAGGCATATTGCAGAAATCGGCAATTTTTCGGCTTTATGTCTAAGATTATTAATATAAAGATTATTAAATAAAAAATAAAAAATTCAACACCCTTAATTATTTTGTGTCAACAAAAAATCGGCCTTAATGTCCGTATATAAAAAAAATAAATAAATAAAATAGTTTCAAATTTCAATATGATATTATGATAATTTTTTAAGATTTTTGAGAAAATAAAATATAAATGGTACCGTAGAACTTGGCCATTTTTGCGAATTTCGGCTTATAACTTTACTAACACATAGATTACATGGAAATGAACATTTTTACAGAAAAAAAAATTCGATTTTTTTACTTTTTTGACCTGACTCCCCCCCTTAATGGTTTCGAATGTAGTGTGAATTGCTCCAGGGGTTCAAAATTCAATGTGTTTTAATTTTTTCGAAAAATTTCTATTCGGACTCTAACTTGATTAGATTTAGTGATATCGAATCCAACATTATCTACACAAATAGATTATTATTAAATAATTGATTCTTCAGAATTTGGCGAGTATTGGTCAAGGAGTTCGGAATTTACGGTTTTTTTTTAATTTCTCAAAAACTTCTATCTCTAAATATCTGCGAGTTAAACCACACTCGTGTAGATTTAGAGATAGAGAACCCAACATGATTTAACCAAATAGACTGTCATTCAATAATTAATGGTTTAGAATTTGGCGAGTATTGGTCAAGGAGTTCGAAATTTATAATGTTTCAGAATTTTCGCAATATCTAGCTCTAACTCGTGTAGATTTAGGCATGTTAGAACCGAAATCATCTATTCAAAAACATTGACATTGAATCATAAATGTTAAAAAAATTAGGCAGCAATCGGTCAAGGCGTGAAAATTGCAGAAATTTCAGAAATTTTCTGGTTTTTATTAAACTTTGCACAAATGGTTAATATGGCCAAAAGGAGAACGTTGAAAATTACTTTTTCACTAAAGTTACACCGTTATTTGTTCCTCGATAACGAAGCCAAAATCGATCAATGCACTTCATCGTGCTTTGTGAACGGTGTAAAATAGTGAGGAAAAAATTTGCAAGTTTCTACTTTTATTTTTTTCAAGACAACAAAGATTTTAGATTCAGGGGCATTCGTATCATGTGGTTATGGAATGCAGAGTCGATTTGCATTCATGCACGAGCAGCCTTGACCGTCATCACGTTCGGTTCCGTTAAGCACAATGATAAATGTGGATAAACCGCTCGGTGGGCAGGTGTTATATTTTCTCGGATTTCGAACGGTACGCGAGACTCCTCGTCGCACAGCTTGCAATTGTTTAGTGCTATGTAATCATAATACGTTAATTGTGCAACACTATCAATGTAAGAATCTAATCGAATTGAAACAAATTTAATCGATGTCAAGATCGCGAACAAGTCGCAGAATCCTACAATCATGTGACTTTTTTTTTATCGCACGTGCGCAACGAGAGATAAGTATCGCGGGGGGCATTTAATAAGATAAGTTCTTCAGACGCAGAGATTTTGAAGACAATTTGTGTTTAAAAGGACGTTGTTTGGCCTCCTTAAGGAGGTTGGAGCGCTCTATATCCGTGTCGAATTATTGTAAACGTTCCGTAGAATGAATCTTTGTTAGGGAATTTATAAATTGTAAAAAAGAAAAATGTCTAGACGTTAATTTTGTTTTCAAGTCGGGTTTTTTTTCAAGATTAATCTGCAATTCTACAATTTCATTTTCTTTCTTTAAGGACGTTTTACAAGTTTTGTTTTCAAGTTGGTTTTTTTTTTTCAAGAATAATCTGCAATTCTACATTTTCTTCCTTGAAGGATGCTTTACGCATCGACCGGCTGAATATTTTATAATGTCAACAGTTTAACAAGTATAGCGACTTATTTGACAAGATTCTTTTGCTTGGTAAACAGGCTGCAATTTTTTTAACGCTTAATACTATCGAATATCTAGATGGTTAATTTGTGGTGTATGTTTCAAGAAATAGAATGGATTATTCTTAAGAAAATCTCGAAGAAAATGTTTTTGCAAATTCAGTACTATTAATTTTTCCGTGAGTCAAAGGCACATGCCGTAATACAAATAACATTTCATTACTTTTATTCAATAAACAAAGCTTTGCAGCAACGTTTAGAAAAAAACGAACCTCCTCGAACCTCCTTAAGGAAATCACCTCTCTGATCACTCTGAGATTTAAACGAATCTCGGAGTGGTGGTTTCGACAAAATTCTAACAAAATTGAACTTTTTGTACAAAACCACCATGGTGATTTCGACGGTGGTTTGTTCGGTGACCGGATCTGCTAGGGTAGATCATTATGGCTAGGCGCTTCATTGACCTTCTCGATTTGGTTGGGTTCGGGAGATTTTTAGAATCTGGTCCTGGGAAGCATAACGGGACTTAGAATATGCAGGGCTTTGTGAGTATTTGTGAGTATTTGTGAGTATTTGTGAGTATTTGTGAGTATTTGTGAGTATTTGTGAGTATTTGTGAGTATTTGTGAGTATTTGTGAGTATTTGTGAGTATTTGTGAGTTTTGTGAGTATTTGTGAGTATGTGTGAGTATTTGTGAGTATTTGTCAGTATTCATGAGTATTTGTGAGTATTGGCAGTATTCGTGAATATTTGCTAGGCGCAACCAAGTTATTGATTAGGCGTACTAAATACTTGGTTGTCTTACCAAATCCTTGGTTATGTTAGCTAATAATTTGGTTATGGTAGTCAATAACTTGGTTGTGCCCACCAAGTTTTCTTGATAACATTTTTAACCAATTTTTTGGTAATTCTAACCAAGCTATTTTCCAAGTGTATATTACAATGCTATATTACCAGGTGTTACATAGCAGTTACATTGCTGAGTAAAAAATTGTAATATGACAGCAACGAAACCGATTTTTGTGTTTACTGAGTGTATGATCGATGTATACTTTAGTATTATTTAAATATATTTGTATAATTACAATAACCGCATCTCGCAATGTAATAATCTGTCGTTTGATTTCAGAGCGTAAAGGACACTCCATGGAAGGAGATATTTACGTCGACACCAGTTTGGGCGCTGGTTGCAGCTCATTGCGGACAAAACTGGGGTTTCTGGATGATAATCACCCAAATCTCGATCTACATGAATGCGATCCTCGAATTTGACTTATCAGAGGTAAGATAACACATCGATTTACCGAAATAATTTCTCGAAGTCTCGAGGATTTTTGTAAAAATCATTTTGGATTTCCGCCAGACAACCAAGTGCCAATAAATCATATTCGTCTAGTCGTGGCAGCCTCGGAAAAGTTTTCCATATTGTTGTACGAGTTTCCTGTAGCTTTATAAATATTAGATACGTCACGATTCTTATGAGTTACGAAACACTGCGCTATGCGTAATTAGAAGATCGTATCGTAAAGGCCTTACGTCACACGCGCTGTTGACTGAAACGAGACGGAGATTCCCCAGATATTTCCTTAAGGGCTGAACGGGATGTATCACCGGATCTTCAAATTAAAAAAAAGTTTAATAAGATTCGTTCGCGAAGAATGCGCGATAATGTCCTTTTCCTTTACAGAGATATTGATTTCTATCAATATTTGTGATTGAGATACACTGGCAACATTCTCCTGATAAACTGTATTGATTTGTGCTGATTTTATTCATTAGATAAGTGCGACAATGTATTGTCAATGTTATCTTGCTGATGACAAACATTCAACAATAATAATATTCAGAACAGTCATGTTAAGGGGCTAAAATATCTCAAAATCATTTGATGATGACAACTTGGTAAAAAATGATATTTGATAAGCACAAATTAAATACCGAAAAAGGAAGCAAAGTAGAATCTCATTATTTTTCGCTTTTTACAAAGCTACCTCTATGAAGAAGTATGTTAATCAATATTGGCTTCCTCCTAGAGGAAGCTTTGTAAAAAGCGAAAAATAATGAGGAAGCAATGTGCAAGGTTCTACTTTACATTCATGTTGTATTTTATTCTTACTTTCGGATATTTAACGAAATGCAGAACGACACCAGTCGATTAAAAAAAAATCAAAATAACGTAAAATCCGAACCGCTTTACCGATCATCACCAAATTTGATACGTAGCAAGGCTGGATGTTGTTGTTCCACTGTAAACAATTTCAGTTGATTTGTTGAAATGTTACCTGAATTACAGCAAAACGAATTTTTCGAGAAATTCAAAATATCATAAAAACTGAACCGCTTTGCAGATTTCGCCCAAATTCAATACCAAAGGTCGCATCACTTTGTTCCATTTTTATAGGAAGTTTCAGCCCGATAGCTAAAAATTCGTTCGAGCTAGAGCATTTACACGCACACGCACACGCGCACGCACTCGCACACGCACACGCACACGCACACGCACACGCACACGCACACGCACACGCACACGCACACGCACACGCACACGCACACGCACACGCACACGCACACGCACACGCACACGCACACGCACACGCACACGCACACGCACACGCACACGCACACGCACACGCACACGCACACGCACACGCACACGCACACGCACACGCACACGCACACGCACACGCACACGCACACGCACACGCACACACACATGCACACGCACACGCACACGCACACGCACACGCACGCGCACACGCACACGCACACGCACACGCACACGCACACGCGCACACGCACACGCACACGCACACGCACACGCACACGCACACGCATACGCATACGCACACGCACACGCACAAGCACACGCACAACCGGACAATTTTTCTAAACCACTTTTCTCGACGTTTTAGACCATTCTGAGTAATCTGACATAAAAATCTCGAAAATTTTTTGTTTCATGAAAACAAAGCGTCCTCTATGAGGAAGCAAAAGCAGTAAAAACGGACTGCTTTTTTCTACTAACTAAACGAATTTATTTTGATTTTTATATTCATATTTTAACTTATTAGTCAGTTTGGTACTATTCAATCGCGGAAAAACATTTATTATTTTTTGTCATCGGTGGGACGGCAATACGTCACCAACTCGACACATCACCATTTCGACACAACCCCAATTCTACACAGCCCCGATTCTGCACAGTCACAACTGTCACGAGCCAAATGCACAATGGCAATACTCTACACAGTCCCGATTCTACACCGGCAATACTCTACACAGCCCCGATTCTACACAGGCACAACTGTCACGAGCTAAATTCACCAAAGTCCCGATTCAACGCATCACCGATTCTACACCGTCACCAACTCACATCCAATCAACGTATGTCGTTCGAGTATTCCAACTCATCGGCGCACTATGATTGGATGTGAGTTGGTGACGGTGTAGAATCGTCGATGTGTTGAATCGGGACTTTGGTGAATTTAGCTCGTGACAGTTGTGCCTGTGTAGAATCGGGGCTGTGTAGAGTATTACCGTTGTGAATTTAACTCGTGACATTTGTGCCTGTGTAGAATCGAGGCTGTGTAGAGTATTGCCGTTGTGCATTTAGCTCGTGACAGTCGTGTTGTGACAGTCGTGACAGTTGTGACTGTAGAATTTTGAAAAAAAAAAAATAGTTCAGACTTTTTTCGATATCTGCAACCAAAAAAGGCCTAAGCTTTTAACAGAAAAGAGCGGTCCATTTTGCTGTTTTCTGTAGTCCGTTTCGTTCCCCAACGGATGTGTCCGTTTTCGGTCCGTCAACTTGCTAGGGTATAATATTTCCATGAGTTGAATGATTTTATTTTAGCTCTGTTCGTTGTAGTGAATAAAAAAATCTCTTTATTTGAAATTTGTCGAGGTTCAAGTCGCTCTAATGGACAGAATGAATAATTTAAAGACAGTCGTATACGAATAATGACACGTTGACAGTCGTTTCGCTATAGTGCGTTGTAAGATGGTACTTCTGTTCTCTTAATCTATTATAATTAAGTTTGTGACAGTTTTATGTGTTCTTTCGGCAATCTCCATTATTTGTGATTTTCGTTTGAGTTTGAAATGCATTGCAGTGTTACCTGAAGAATCGAATGTGTTGAAGTTAAATTTTAACCGAGAATTTAAAGAAGTTTTATTAATTTAAAAAAGTTCGAAAAATTTCCTGACCGAAGATAAATTTTCATTTATCTTCGGTCAAGATATTTTTCAAACTTCTCTTTCTGTTTGTCACGATTTTTCGTGAAAATCAGTCCAATATCTATTAATTTGTATTTGCGAATAAAAACTCAATAATAATAATAATATACATGACAAATGAAGAATAGTTAAGGACACAGCCAATTAATTTATAGTCGAGTGGCTATTTGAGTCTAATTTTCTTAATTAGTTAACTATCGAGTCAAATAATGTTTTTAAATTACAGATATGTTTGAGGCAATTTAAAATACTATTGCATTTGGCCGAAATCCTCAAAGGGTTGCGATTTTACGGGATCCTGAACGGATTGCCGTTATCGCACTAACTCTCACACTGTAAAAAATGTTAGAGTTTTTCCTATACAAACGTGTATGAATTTTGTAAAACTTGGTATAGGAAATCGAAATTAATATGTTTGCATAATAAATTTAATACAGATCAATGAATTTCGATAATCCGGTGATAGAAAATTACAATACATGATTATTAAATCAATAATTACTAAATCAGTACATGAAAATCAACATGCTTTTCAGGAATTTTAGTGCCCGATTTGAAATTTAATACAAATTGTCGCATTAAATTTAAGATCAAAGTTATCAAAATTTCAGTTAGTAATGTTGAAAAATACCCGTCAAAGTATTTGGAGTTTTGTCCACATAGGTGTACTACTTTTTGCAAAATGTTTGTGTTTTTGCGACACAAACGTGTGAAAAATTTACAAAACTCGGTATAGAAAATAAAGATTAATATAGTTGCACAGTAAATTTAATATGCGTGTATGGATTTTACCAATCCGGTGATATAAAATTATAACACATGGTTACTAAATCAATCATTACTATATTAGTACATGAAAATCAACATGAATTTTTGGATTTTTAGTGACTCATTTGAAATTTAATACACATTTTCCAATAACGAAAAAAAAACCCGCACTAGATCGCTAACACTTATTACTTAGCATCGACTTCTGATAAGTTACTCGAGATTTCCAAAATCGATTTTTTTAAAACACTGGAGCATCTCGCGCTGCTATTGCGGCAAATTTATGTTTGATTTATGTTTGTTGCCAGAACTTCACAGATCTGTGGATATAATTTTTTCGAAAATCCGGATACCTGAGCTTCCTCGTGAGAAAAAGATTCCGTTCGTCCAAAAATTATGTTCACTTGAAAATATTTCCAACCCACTTCGCGCTCTGATTGCAATCAATTGAATGTTTTGTTATGTCAATTATAAGTATGTTTGAGAGAATAATAGTTATACAACTCTTATGCCATTTAGATATCCAATATTACTAAGTCGTTGATAGCATAGTTGGTAGCGTGCGTGCGTTGTTAGGTACTTAGGTAGGTAGGTCGTAGGTTCAAACCCCAGTGTAAGCGAAAAATTTTCTGTGGCGAAAACCAATACCCAACAATTTCTGATGACATAATTTGTTTGAAAAAATAATGTCCGAATAATATTTCTATTTTTTTAAATTGTTTTTATGTCCACTTTAAATATCCAACACATATGTGCTTGAGTTTTCAGATACCGCTCATATGAAAATTCATCATACATGTTTATGAAATTTAATGTACAGTTTATGCATATGGTCATATTGACATTAAATCTTAATAACGTTGAATTTTTATATTCCTCTAAATGTTATGATTTTTCATATACACATGTATACAAAATTTCATATACGGTATCTGCAAAAAAACTTCCAACACTGTTGTATTAATTCTAATACAGATTTTTTTAACAGTGCAGATATCTTGAACTCGCGTGACAGGAAATAACATTCAGCCATGATTAGTGAAAAGATTTGTCAACATCCGCAGTGTAGTTTGGAGTGGATATAATCTTAAATACACCAATTTTGATTGCTGATAATTTTCTAGCCGATGGGCCAACCTACTCGACGCGTGGCATTTCTATTTCGTAACGGTTCAACTGCCGGGGCTCGATAATTGAACATTTTTTAAAAAATGTCACGCTAGGACCAATTGCATATTGTTTTTATGATCATAAAGTATTGTTTATGCCAAAAATATAAAATCGTTTTTTTCCAAAATCCTAGAGTGGTATTTACCCCTTAAAAAGATCTCTGTACAAAAAATCTACTTGAAATTTAATGTACAAATACAGGAAGTTTTTATGCAAAAACTGGTATATTAAATTTAATATGGGGCATTCCATCCCGATTCGACCTGAGTCTGAACCTCGACCTTCCCGTATTGGCTCGTACTTTTTTGACGGATTGGTTAGATCCTCAAATGCATCAGATTTAATTTTTTTATTTTTTCTATGCTATTGTTTTTTATATTTTTTTAAAGTGACGTATCGAATGCCATAATTAAAAAATCTGAAAAAAATGCAAAAATTCTGAAAAACGTATTGTTGAATATCAAAATTTTCTAGCTTATAGCCAAAGTGCGCAAGATTTTTCTTCTTATAGTTTTTAAGCTTTTTTGATTTTCAAATTATTAAAAAACGGACAAAAAAATTAATCTTCTACAGGCGACTGGTCAAACGTTATGTAAACTCGGATTTTTTTGGAATTTATTAAGACTTTAAGAGATTTAAAAAAAATCCCGAACTAAGACTAGTCCAGCACCATACAAGCCACATTTTAGCACCAGCATGCCATAATTTAAAAATCTGAAAAATACAGTTTAATATACAGAAATGTTTGACAAGTCGTTCGTAGTAGATTGATTTTTTCTATTTTTTTATAATTTTTTAAATCAGAAAAGCTTAAAAACTATATGAAGAAAAATGTTCCTCAGTTCGGCTCGAAGCTAAAAAAATTTGATATTCAACAGAGTATTTTTCAGAATTTTATCAGATTTTTAAAAGATGGAATGCTGGTGCCAGAATGTGGCTTGTACGTGCTGGAATAGTCTGAGTCCGGAAAAAATTGAAAAAATTCTAAAAAATCTGAGTTTACACAAATAATTCTTTATTTTTAATTAAATAATTCTTCTTTTTCGATTTTTTAATAATGTTCTAAATCAAAGAAGCTTAACAACTATAAGAAGAAAAATCTTGCCCACTTTGGCTATAACCTAGAAAATTTTTATATTCAACAAAGTATTTTTCAGAGTTTTTTCAGATTAAAAAATGATGGCATTCGATATGCCGCATTAAAAAAAATATTTAAAAAAAATTGCATAGAAAAAAAAATCTGGTGCATTTGAGGATCTAACCAATGCTAAAAAAAATTACGAGCCAAATCGGGGAGGTCGAGGGTCAGACCCAGGTCGAATCGGGATGCAATGCCCCATATACAAGTGTGATGAAAAATTAATGTATGATACAGCAAATTTAATAATTTACTTTATTTTTACAGTAAAAGTGCTGGAATTTTAAAGATTATCTTTAATTTTACCACAAAAGTAGATTAATTTTCTACCACAATTGTAAATTAAATTGAGATGCCGAGTTTATGCATAAAAACATCCAGTCTTTTCCAACAGCGATGATTCCCTGGTGGAAAAATTTCTACAACTTTATGCCGAAATTCCACTATTTCTAAAACGTTCCACTCCGAATAATTACGCGGAAACTACAACTTACTATGTGAAAACATCTTAAAGAAATACGAGATTCGGAATATGGTTGTAGATTGTTGTAGCTTCTACAACATTTTACGCTAATTCCGGGTTTAAACAATAATGAAAAACTACAACTTACAATGAAAATTTGCAACCGTGTCGAAATTACTACAACTAACTACAACAATGACGGAAATGTCTACCCGATATGGACTAATATGGTGGTAAATTTTCGTAATAAGTCGTGATTACTACAACTAACTACAACTTTTGACTCTTTTAAATCTACAACCGATAAAGGCCAAAACGATTGTAAACTTTCGTAATAAGTTGTAGTTGCTACAACTTTTTACAACTAACTTCAACTTATTACGGAAATTTTGAACCAATAGGACTACTCCTATTACTTTCACAATTTTTTAAAAAGTTTGATGCAGATGTAGAAAGTAATACTTCCTTATAGAAAGTTGTTATTTCTACGACAAACTACAACTAACTACTTCTTTGTTTTATTAAGTTGTAGTTAGTTGTAAAAAGTTGTAGTTTATATGAGAAACTACGAAAAATTACTCCTATTACTTCTACAATTTAAAAATAGTATATTACACTACAAGGGCAGAAAGTTGAGATTTCAGCACTGCGCGCAATGATGGAGATGGAATCATGGAATGCAGTTCAGGGCTCTCAAATTTCTGCCTGTGTAGTGTATACTATTTTTCTTTATACTTGGCCGAAAGTACGAAAAAAATTGCATTTTTGTATTGAAAGATATTGATGCCTGCCCCGACATTTGCGGCACGAGCGAAGCGAGTGTTGCTGGTCGGGGGTAGGCATAAAATCAAATACATCTGAATAGACACTACTTTTCTAAAAAAATATTAATTTGATTATGGAAGGCTAATTTTAATAGTATGATTTCGAGTATATATCACTTACTGATTTATCTTAACTGTTAAACTTTAGCATGCATCAATTGTAAATAAACTTTGAGGTTATGCAGGCAAGATGTATAGAGTATTAATGCGTGCGAATAATTTACTACTCCCGTTGTATAGAGGGCACGTGTATAGCTTGACTAACCCATGAATGACATGTGTATAAACACAATGAGCGACTCTTGACTTTCGGCCGTCTTGTGTGTGTGTGGGCCGGTCTCAGTGCACGAGTAATTTCTTTCGGCCCGCTGTCGCAGAACGCATGCGCATCTCTACCGAGACATAAAAGTTAGCCTTTCTGCCGTGATATCGCGGCAGGAGGGATGTACTTTCGGCATAGTATGCCCACATAGCACATAATATTGCCTAAATATTGCAGGAATATTTCGAATATTTCATTACACAGGAATATTACCATAAGCTTCCAATCGAATATTCACAAATATTTAATTGCAATATTGTCAACTTAAAGTTCAGAAATATTGTTAAAGGTAAAACAATTGCCAATCATTTTTTAAATATTTCTGAACATTACCTGTGAAACGAACAATCCAATTTCTTCAACAATATTTCACAAAGTTTCGAATAAAAGGTTCCAGATTAGATTTTGCAAATATTACAATGAAACTTTTTTGCAACATTCCAATACGTTTCAAGTGGAAATTTCTAAACTAGTTTTAAAAAGTTGAATTTGTTGATAAAAAGAAATTTGCCTCGTTCAATTGAGTATCATTCGATTTGAAAAAACTGAAATTCACTCGGGAAGTCGTCATATAATTATTTGGAAATGGGGACAAATTCTGACAGAAATTGGAAGCCTCATTAGAATTGATTGGAAAACGCGGCACGGTATGAATCGATTTTTTTTACAAGATTGTTATGCACCAGAAATCTTCTAAAAGGTTGCTCAATCTTTATTTTTTAATTCATCAGTCTTTGTTGACAGAACACATGGGCAATAAAAGTATAACGTTTGTACAAGTAATCGATAGTCTAGTGGTTAGCGTGATAGACATTAAGTCGTTAAATAGGTTTGATAGGTAGGTAGATGTAAGTCTTTGAAGCGAGAATTTACGTTTCTTTCAACCGCATTCCCCTCTGGAACAAATTTAGTTAATGAAACTCTAATATTGTTATATATTTTTGAAACAGGATCGCTTTTTAAAATTACCCATCGTTAATTCGACGTGGATGTACTACATAGGTGAGGTTGTGAGTTCGATTCCTGGACGGGATTTTTTTTTTTTTTTTTTTTTTCAATAAATAATATTATTATCGAGGACATCCAATGGTACTGCTTAAAAACTCGCAATCCAAAAATTATATTAAAAACGGTAGAATTTCTTACGAATTAGCCTTGGGCAAAAAATGTAATATTAACACAATATTGCTCTGTAATATTATTGAAATATTATATTTGCAACGTTTTGAGCGGACATTGCAAGATTTCTACAATATTTTAGAAATGTTTTAAACATCTGTCACAATATTTTCGCAATATTGCATCATTGCAAAGGAATATTTCGAGAATGTTTTAGAAATATTTCGGTGCTATGTGGGTGAAGAAAAAGTTTTTTCTCACCTCCGGGCCGAAAGCGACAACTTTCGTTCCGCTGCGCGGAACGAAGTTCCCGGTTTTCGGCTCCGTCGATGAGAAAAATCGTATACACTCCTCGGGCAGTAAATAAGAAAGCCTCAGATCACATGTAATTGTCAGCCGAGGCGAAGCCGAGGACGACAAACATGTGATCTGAGACATTTCTTACTTTACTGCCCTACGTATGTAATATACTATTATTTCTACAACAAACTACAAAACTTTCTCATAGAAAGTTTTTATTTCTACAACAAACTACAATTAACTACTTTCTTGGTGTAATAAATTGTAGTCAGCTGCAAAAAGTTGTAGTTTTTTGTAGAAACATTCTACAACTTTTTACAAAATTAAAACAAGGATGCAAAGTAGAACCTTGCACATTGCTTCCTCATTATTTTTCGCTTTTTACAAAGCTACCTCTATGAGGAAGTATGTTAATCAATTTTAGCTTCCTCATAGAGGAAGCTTTGTAAAATGCGAAAAATAATGAGAATGCAATGTGCAAGCTTCTACTTTGCATCCTTGTTTTATTTTATTTTTATTTTCTGATGTTTTACGAAATGCAGGGCGAAACCAGTAAATTTTTTTAAAATTTAAATTAACGTAAAATCCGAACCGCTTTACCGATCATCACCAAATTTGGTACGTAGCTGGACTGAATGTTATTTTTCCTGTGTAGAAAATTTCACTCGATTATTTGAAATTTTACCTGAATTAGAGCAAAACGAAAGTTTTTCGAAAAATTCAAAATCTCATAAAAACCGAACCGCTTTACCGATTTGGCCCAAATTCAATACCAAAGGTCGCATCATTTTGTTGAATTTTAATACGAAGTTTCAGCTCGATAGTAAAGAATTCGTTCGAGCTAGAGCATTTACGTACTTTTTTCAAAATTTCAAAATTCTAATAAAAATGAAATGTGTCAATCGATTTTCCCGAAATTTATACCAATTGAAGATTAGGTGGTACTGCACATGGTGTTTAAATTTGAGCTGATTCGGTCGAATAGTTTAAAAGTTACAGTTAAATGAATTTTTGGCCTTTCAGCACACACACATACATCCGGACAATTTTTTTAAACCCCTTTTCTCGATGTTTAGACCATTCTGAGTAATCTGACATAAAATTCTTGAAATTTTTTTTTTTCATGAAAGCAAAGCTTCCTCTATGAGGAAGCAAAATTTGTAGAAATCTTGTACTTGGTTGTAGAAATTTGTAATTCGTTGTTGAAACGGTGTAGAAAGTTGTAGATTTCTTTCCGCCAGGGTTTGGTGAAGGCTCAAAGATGAGACATTTAGAAGTAACAATTTTTGTTTTTTCTTTTGCAGAATGGTTTCAAGGCTGCTTTGCCGTATTTGACGCTTTTGCTCCTGGCGTTTCCAGTGAGCTGGCTTTCTGATTACGCTCTGAAGAAAGGCGTACGCCCCGTTGTTTTGCGGAAAGCTGCAAATACGCTTTCCCAATGGGGACCAGCTCTGGCCCTGATCGGACTCTGTTTTACCCAACGAGGAGGCACAACTCTGCCCGTCGTAATCTTCATCATAGCGGTTGGCGCGAACGTCGGATCTCTCTGTGGATTTCAGATTAATCACATTGATCTTAGTCCCAACTATGCTGGAATTCTTATGTCTATTACCAATTGTTTCGCCTCGATAGTTGCGATAATAGCGCCTCTGGTCGTCAGCAGGATTGTCACCAATCAGGTGAGATTTTGTAATACATTCGTATCAAGATACCAGCAAAAGTCACCGACCTTTACAGACGCTTATATCAGTTTCAATGTTATTGCGTCTTAACTCTTTTCAAACATGAAAAAAAAGACTGATTGAGAAAAAATTCATTTGCTTGCTGCCCAAAAACAACAACTAATTTTTCTCTCATTTTAGATGAGATTGAAAGAAGTTTATTTTGCAATTTCTTAGTTGTTGTTTTATTCTCTTATTGGAATTGGAGGAATTAGAGATAGAGTTATTATTATAACATATTTGTTTTTTGACACACGGAAAAGAATTATCATTGATTAGAAACAATTCACTGACAATAATAAATAGTTCCAAAAATAAATGCTGTAAATTCGATTCTACTTTTAATTTTTAGAATGCCATTTGAGATTTTCTTATTTTAGAATATTAGAGAAATTTTCTTGAATATTTGCTTCGTTATTTATTTAATTTTAGGTGTAATTTGAGGATTTGGAAGTAGAATAAAAATTTGAACATATTTGTATTGAGACACACGGAAAAGAAATAAGATTGAAAAACAATCCAAAGGAAGGCAAAAACAAATAATGTGATTTGCACGCTAATTTTCAAATTTTAGTATTCTAGATGAGATGGAAAGAAGTAGATATTTTTTTGCCAATTTGTCAGTTGTGGTTTCAATTCCTTATAAAATCTATTTTTGGCACCCCGAAGTAAATAGTTTTTGAATAAATGTCATTTTTTAGTACTTTATAAAAAAAAATTCTCTGTGATATGCTTAAAGTTTTTGTGACGTTTTGCCCAAACAACAAATCTGTTAATAGTATAAGCGAGGCATTTTTTGTAAGTTCGGCCATTTTTATTATTATTGCCCCGTTTAGACATTTTTAATTTTTTGTCTTAATTTTATAGATTCAATAAAAATTTACAGGGTAGGCAACAAATATTTGGTAAAGAAAAAAATTTGGCAGAAGTTACTCTTAGAGCCTGAAGTGACAGAAAACGCTTCAAATATGATGTATTAGGATCATTTCATGCCAAGTGGGGCACCCAAATTAAGCATGGCCGCAAAAAGTCTTCATAATTTTTTTAAAAGTTTAAAAGAAATAAATTATTACAGAATTTTAGCACACATGCTTTGCCAAAAATTTAATAACATTTTAAAAAATTCCTTTTATTTCAATTCGCTGTATATTCAAAATGACCGATAGTACAAAAAATTTGTTCGTGTATAACATTTAAGTTTTCGAATATACTTTTTAATTAAAAAATGTCCATAGCCGCAAGAAAAATGTCCGCTATTTTTTGACAAAATAAAGTAATAATATTTTTTTTTCGTTGGGACAGACCATTCCGATTTTTCTCAAAATTTCACAGAATTTCCATTATTATGCTTAGAAACTACAGAAAAATTGGCGTGATGGCAAATGAATGGCCCCCTTGGTATGGAATGATCCAATAGCTACTTCCTACGACTAATTGCTTTTTTTACTCATTTATCTTGGCAGAAAAACTTCTCCCAATGGCAGATAGTGTTCTTCCTTTCGGCGGGGATATATTTCGTCTGCAACTTGATATTCCTGCTGTTTGGCTCGACAGATCGTCAATGGTGGGATGATCCAAAAGCCGTGGACGCTAAAAAAACTGGCCAGGCATACGCTAATCCAATTCCTGTGATACCCTGAACATCTCTAGGACTTTTTTTCTCTCTCTCTCTCTCTCTGCTAAAGTGGCCGAAACTCTTTCATTCATCATGTCTTTAATTTATTGTTATTCCTCGATCTTTGTATATATTTATATTACTGTAAATACGCGCAAACGAATAAAATGTTGTTAAGTTAGTTTTTGTTGAAAGATTCTGCGTTATACACTTTCGTGTGACTCTTCCGAGAGGAAAATCTAATAGTATCATGGATAGATTGTCCTCGACTCCCAATGTTTCCAAAATTACATTTTCTTTCGAATTTCTTCGAATTGATTCTAGAGAATTTTCTCAAAGTTTTTATACCATTTATACCGCGTAATTTGATCAAATGTTTATTTAATTATACAGTGTTCTACTCAATTTGTCAACCGTTTTTTTTTATTTCATCAATAATTTTTCGCAATTAATGTTGAATTAGAAATTATATCAATATTGAGATTTTCTCCCATAGAGGAACATCGAATATTATCAAAACTAAGAATTTTATAAATATTAGAAAATACAAAAAAATATGAGAAGTTTTTGCAAAAATCTGAATATTCATTCCATATGAATATAAAAAGTGTTCTACCCAATTCGATCACTGATTTTTTTTTCTTGTACACTAATAATTTTTCGTCATATTTACCTCTTCACAAAATCAGTGGATAAAATATCTCGTATTTTCGATATTAGTTGTGTCGTTTTATTCGTTCCGTAAATGGCTTTCGTATCAGCGTGAAGTTGATACTCGTTTACGAACTGCTTTAGGGATGTTATTCTTTTTGACACTTCTAAAATTAACACGCCGCGAGATTGTGATTTGTGTTAGGCAACAGGAAATTGTAATTATAGATGGAGGAAGATAGTAACAGTGATGACAAGATATTCCAGATGGATTCTATAACAACAAATGATAAAAACGTCTACGTCTTTTCCGGAGACACCGAACGGTCAATTATACGAGAGCTTCTTTAGTCGGTTGTAACGACCCAGTGAAAACATAATTGAACAGCAATGTAACCTGGAAGTTACATGTAATGTTACAATGTTACGCTTGTGATATGTTGAGGCTATGTAACATAAGAGTATCATGCAATGTTTAATTTGTTATTTGCAGGTAATGTTCCTGTTATGTAACATATTTTCGTTGCAGTTACATGACAAAACTATAAAACCGCAATGCAACATGCTCATAATAATTGGAATGTAACTTTCGTGATAGGATAGTAATGTTATAGGAATGTTACGTGGTACCATTACAAGAATGTTGCAAGGCTGTGTAACATTTACGTAACATGCGCATCACAGTGGTTATGCAACATCAGTAACATGCACGTTGTGTAACTATTATGTGTCGTTGTTTAGTTGCAGTTACGTACCAAAAGTGTGTAACGGTAACGTAACATGCCTGTAACGATTGCAAGGTAACTGTGGTGATAGTCCGGTCATGCTACAGTGATGTAACGTAATAAGCATTACAAGAATGTTACAATATTATGCAACATTTACGTAACGTGCGTATCACAGTGATTATGTAACATCACTAACATGCACGTTATGTAACTGTTACATGTTGTAGTACAGTTACAGTTACGTAACGAGTGTGTGTTACCGTAACGCAACATGCTTGTAACTATTGCAATGTAACCGTGAAGATGGTCCGGTCATGTAAATGAAGTGTCACATCTTAACTTCACGGTAATGTTAGAAGTATCGTTAACATTCATATAACATAGAAATAACATGTAATACTTCAGTTGTTACAAGCAGGTAAGGTAATGTACATTATATGTCCTTTTGTTGTTACTGTTATGTAACAAAAATATGTAATCGTTACATAACACGTTTACAACGATGTGATGTCCGCTAGATGGCCTAATGACTGGAAAGTCTCTCGCAAGCAATTCGAGACCCTAGAGTATATATAAGACTGACCAACGGCGCAGCTTAGTCGAAGCACTGGAGGGATACCCGTCGGTGGTGTTCCAACCGGTTGGCATCATTTACCTATAGCTTGTTCTACTTTTAATAGTAGCGGCTAATTTTTTTGAACTTTCAAGGGTAGCGATTTAGTAACCCTTTAAGTTCTTTAGTGGACTGGAAGTTACCTTCTGCAATTGCGGTTACGTAATTGTTATGTTACTTGTTACATTGCAGTTACACTATTCAACGTGCTAGGAACATAACTGAGTTGTAACAGTTAAGGAACACAGTAACATTGCTAAGTGGGAAATAATATCTTACATGTAAGTTACATATAATGTTACGTGTTACTTTCGGTTAAATTGCTGTTACGTTGCAGTTACACAACTTGCGATATGACTATGTATATAACTGCAACGTTATAGTTACATTATATGTTATATTACATTCTAATATTGCAGTTATGTAATTGTTATGATTTTGGTTATTATTAGCCGCAATATAACTGTTATGTGTCGGTTACATAACACGTTATATTGCTGAGTCCGAAATGGCAAGTTACATGCAATTTACATTTGTAATGTCTTGGTAACATTACTTGTTACAATCGGTTATATTGCCGTTACATTGCTACAACATTACTGTGTCCACTGGAAACCAGCACGATTGTAAAATTCGCACCATAGGCTAAAGATTTGTTGCGAAAAGGGGTGAGCTTCGAATTATCAACTCCGTTTTATAAATGAAGCATTCTCTGTCGGTTCAGCCACTTTTTTTCCAACCCTCTCCGATCTGCACCATAATTGGTTACACCAATGTACCCCTGAAAGGTACTCTATGTGAATTTTTTCAGATTTTTGAAAACAATATTTCAGAAAATACTGCTATTTTTTCAAGTGCAAATATCTCGGAAACTTGAAGTTACTGAAAAAAATGTCTCCGCATAAAAGTTGTCGTTTTTTCTTAGCTTTCCAGCGAAATGTTCGAAATATTTGTCACGTTCCGGTGAGCGTGAATTTTTTTTTTGAAAAACGGAGGAATTTACTTTTTTTATTGAAAAACGGATATTTTTTTGGACTGAAAAAATTACAGAGTATTACTGCATGATTGATGATATCACAAAAGAAATCGCCGGCGTGGCACCGATCGATGTTCTGGTATAATGGGCGAACGGCGTTTTACGATAGCTTGTACTTATACACGGAACGACGAACAATCACTTGCGAGAAACGTTTCGGGTCATTCGCCATCTAGCGGAGCTAAGCCGGATTTTCGCGTGACAAAAGGGAGGGGGTGCACCGCTTCACCATCGTCATCGCGCGTGCACCCAAAGTTAGCCCGCTAGATGGCGAATGAGCCAAAAAGTTTCTCGCAGGTGATTGTTTGCCATTCCATGTATAAGTACAGGGTATCGCAAGTCGCCTTGCGCCCATATATCGACGTGGGTTGTTTTTATTGTCGTTTATACCCTAGCCTACAATATACGTTAGGGTATAGAAAAATTGCCAGCAGGACCGTGATTTCGACAATGATAACCTAAAGAAATCACGGCACGACGAATTTCAGGACTGCGAGTTCTAAGTGTGGCTTGAACTGCTAAAATACCAGGTTGGACCTGGGTTTGCACAACCCAGAGACCAATCAGTCGGTGCTTCTTGCGATAGTTGTAATTCGGTGGTCGGTGGTGGTAGCGATGGTTGGAATTCCGGTTGGACCTGAGTTTGCGCAACCCAGAGACCAAACGGTCGCTGCTTCTTACGCCGGTTGGTATTCTGGGTGGCAAAACCCTGCACATCCCTGAGACCAACCGAGCAATGCTTCTTGCGACGGTTGGAATTCCGGTTGGACTTGTGTCTCAACAACTCGTGGACCAACCTATTCGCAAGCTGCGAGCTTTTGAAAGCTCGGTAGGTTTTTCGGTTCGATTGTCAGGAATTATCGGTTGGTTTTGTGGCTCATTCCGGGTTGGAAATACGGTTTTTTTTTGGGTCTTCACGGTTGTTTTCACGGTTGTTCGACCTGCTAGGGGAATTTTTCACAATTTGTTTCAGATTAAAATCTGTCGATTGTGGCTGCTTGATGAATTAATTAAATTTATTAAGCAACTACAGTCGATATTTGTAAAACATTCGCATTAGTGAAATTTGAATTGAGCTTCGGTTTCGCGCGCTTTGAATCTAGCGATCATTGTCTCAGACCCGAGATGCGCTTCGCAAAATTCCATTTAAAAATATTGACCGAGAATAGTCGCATACGATGAAAATTAATTCGAACAATTAATACCTAAAACCTGGGCTATCAAGGAATGTGAGATAAAATATTTCACTTTTCCAGCAAGCAAAATTTTTGTTCAGATGTGTCCAAATCTATTATTATTATTTATGTTTTATGCACTATCTATAAGTGACCTAACTACGTACGCACGCACGCTACTAACTATGCTATCAACTTAGTAATTTTGGATATCTAAATGGCATTAGAATTCTACAACTATTATTCTGTCAAGCATACTTATAATTGACATAACAAAATGTTCAATTGATTGCAATCAGAGCATGAAGTGTATTTGGAAATATTTTCAAGTGAACATAACTTTTGGATGAATAGCATCATTTTCTCAGGAAGAGAGGCTCATGTATCCGGATTTTGGAAAAAATTATATCCACAGCCTGTGAAGATCTCGCCTCAGTACATTAAATTTGCAGTGTCCTTTTACAGTGTATAATATTGTGATCAATTTCAAATTTAACGTAATAATTCGTCAGATAAGTATAAATATATGGGGTAAAACACGTCAATTCGGCCACACGAATTTTTCATTTCAATAAAAAGTTTTCAAATTTGTTGAGGATGTTGGTCTGGCTGAAAACAAAAATTACAATTTTTTTCAGATTTTTTTATCGCATATTTCAGCCGTTACAAAGAACTGAAAATAATAATCGTTAATTTTTTAACGTCAAAACTACAGCTCTCGCAAAAAAATCACGTGAACAAAAAATTTAAGGTATTTAACGTTCTTTTCAATACATTTTTTGCAAAATCTTCCTACTCTGTTTTATGCTATTTTTCAATGGAAAAAAATTATAATATTTTTTTTCTCCAAAACTGCGTTCCCGATTCGGCTGAAATTTTTACATTTTGTTCCTTAATATGTCTAGAATCTGAGAAAAAATTGGCGAGATGGGCGGCGATTTCATTCCACTGTTATAGCTCTTCAAACGATCGAATACCAGGGCAATCTAATGTGTAATTGCTCTGTACGTTCAACAGACTATCTACATAATAATTCTAAAGCCCGCACTGTATTTTTTGCATCGGATATTTTTCCCTCTTTAATTTTTGGGTTTTTAAATACATTTATTTTATCGATTGATGGAATTGAATCTTTTTTCCTGATGACACGTAATTCATCATCGTGCTCTTTTCTGCTCAATCGAAAATTGGCAAAATGTGGTGAATGAATGTCTCTTGAGTTCAATATTCACGTGCTCAATGTTACACGACCATCGTTCTGCATTGTGAACACAAAGTGTGGACGATAGGTACGGGGGAATTTGCCAATTAACCTAATTAAAAAAAAAATTTAATTAAACATAACAATAAAAATAAACAAGTGATGCGGGCTTTAGATTTTTTCTATTGAGAGCAATTACACATTAGTTGTGTATGTTCGATCATTCGAAGAGCTGTAACTGTGGAAGGAAGTCGCCGCCCATCTCGCCAATTTTTTTTCAGATTCTTAACATATTAAGGAACAAAATGTAAAAATCTCATCTGAATCGAGAACGCAGTTTCGGAGAAAAAAAATATTGAAATATTATTTAATTGAAAAATAACATAAAACGGAGTAGGAAAATTTGCAAAAAAATTTGTTGAAAAGAACGTTAGATATCTTAAATTTTTTGTTAACATGATTTTTTTGCGAGAGCCGTAGTTTTGGCGTTAAAAAATTAACGATTATTATTTTCAGTTATTTGTAACGGCTGAAATATGCAATAAAAAAATCTGAAAAAATTTGCAATTTTTGTTTTCAGCCAGACCAACATCCTCAAGAAATTTGAAAACTTTTTATTGAAATGAAAAATTCGTGTGGCCGCCTTGACGTGTTTTACCCCATATATAAATTTCAAATCGGGTACTAAAATTCCAAAAATATACGTTGATTTTCATGTACTTAGTAATGATTGATTTAGTAACCATGTGTTGTCATTTTATATGACCGGATTGGTAAAATTCATAGACGCATACTAAATTTACTATGCAACTATATCAGAGTTATAAATCCCCATTAATTCATGAGATATAATTTACAGTACAATTTATTTTGTAATTATGATTTCATAATAATAATATGTAGTGATTATAAAATAGAGTGTAAACATTTCAATACCTGAAAAAAATACAAATTTTCGCTTTAATATTGCAAGAAATAGTGGAAAAAATGGAAGAAATAAGTAATGCATTACTTATTTTTTTCCATTTTTTCAAAAGGATAACCGTGAATTTTTATTGAAAAATAATAATTTTTGCAGCCATTCCAAAGTTTAATCATTGTTTAACAATCGCTACATAGTATTATTATAAAATCATAATTATAGAGCTGGTCGTATCATCATCATTATTTCTATAAGTATTAGGCATTTACAACTCTGAACTATATTAATGTTCATTTCCTATAGCGAGTTTTCTAAATTTCTCACACTCTTGTGTCGGAAAAATGCAATCATTTTTCAAAATTATTATTATTATTCAATATTAGTAACTGAAATTTTGGTAACTTTGGTCTTACATTTAATGCGACAATGTATATTAAATTTCAAATTGGGTACAAAAATTCCAAAAATGTATGTTGATTTTCATGCTCTAATTTAGTAATTAATGATTTAATAATCATGTGTTGTAATCTCCAATCACCGAATTATTAAAATTCATTTATCTGTATTAAATTTACTATGCAAACGTATTAATTTTGATTTCCTATACCGAGTTTTACTAAATTCATGCTCTCGTTTGTATTGAAAAAATCGCGAACATTTTTGACAGTGCATGTAAAACATCCTTAAGATCGTTTTGGTGTTCACATTATTTTGTATAAGTTTTAGCGATTTTTTCAATTCCCTCAATTGAAGAAAATCGAATATTATCGTAGGTCGATCGTCCTCGACTTTATAGAGTTTTAGAGATTGCGGCATCATTATCTAAGAGTGGAGATTGTCGATAATTAATCGCGTGCGAAGTCGTGTACTGTACTACGCGTATTTTTTTTGCTTTCGTGCGTGTAAACACCTGGAGACGAATATTGGAGCGAAGAAGAAGAAGAAGCGAAGAGTTGTAGGAGTACACAGATTGCGTACCGAAAGCGCGATCGTGTCCCCGCAAACGTCCTCGCGTAGAATAAAACGCGAAGAGGGGGGCATTTTGCTTCCTCTGCTTTTCGGTAGGTAGGCCATAAAACGTCGCTGCTACCGATCGATCGTCCGCAGTCGATGCGTAGATCTTTAACTCGGTACAACAATACACTTAATAAACTCCAAATCGCGAATTGTGTTGCCTCTCGTGCGACACCGGAAGAGAGTTGCACCTTAAGGTTCCTTAAGGTCAGTGAGAGAAAATCTCTCGCAAACGCCGGAATTTCCATCACCGAAGAACAACGACCTCAACATGCCTCAAGGTTCACGAAGGAAGAAGATCTCCGTGGCGGAGATGATGAAGGTTCCACCTCACAGACCTAAAGGTATTGAAAAAAAAAAAATTATTTGGCCCAGAATTTTTTTTTTTGTCATCGTATTCCTATCAAATTTTTGTTCGTTTCTTTTAGATTATTTCAAAGTAAATAAAATCGAAAATTTTAACTTGAGATTGTAAACGATTATAAAATTGTAATTGAAATTAAATGCGCTTTTCATTTGATTTTAATTATTTAATTTTAGGTATTTAAAGTTGACGCATTTTTTTTGATTATGCTTATTGACTTTTGGTTCAACTAATAAAATGTAAAATAAGAATGATAAATAGTTATTCAAAATGAAAATTTATTCAAGTTGGATAAAAGAATTTAATTCATATTTCTATGATTTGTATATATATGGAAAATGTATTTATTTTTATTAGGTGATTTCATAGTAAATAGATAAAAGAAAAATTCGATTCAAGATTTAAATAAATAAACTCAAAAGCGATAATTAATTTACATTTTGAAAGGCTCATTTTTCGTACTTTCTTTCAATAATTTTTGGTTTACTACACTAAAAAAAATCATTTCTAATGATCTTTTAATCTTTTGTTCTTCAAGAATTTTTTTATTGATTTTGATGTGCCATTTACGTTAAGCTAACGTTAAGGAGGTTCGTCAGTACGTGCGGGAGGTGAGGAGTGCGAGCGTTAGTCCTATACACGGGCCTATTTCACGATAGCCAACGGCATAACTGATGTATCTTGATTCGGAAAATTGTCAAATTGGGACGGATAATGTAATTTCAAACGGATATATAAATGTTTTTTAGCAGTATAAAGTTAGTCGATATAAGTTTATAATGCTCAAACATATAGAAATTAGAATTTGTAGTGTCGCGAATTTGTGGAGAAGTGCGGCAACAAGGTCCGTATTTTATGCGGTTGCCTACCATGAGTGTCATGGTGGCTACTACCAGCTGACTACCAACAGTTCAGCAGTTTAGCTTTTGTAATCATGGCAGTCCGACGTTACAGGTGGAAAGGGAAGCTTATTACCGAAAAGTGCTATAAGCATATGTTAAAACGAGTATAAAACGGAAAGGATAGGAAAAAAATGAATCGAACATTCGATTTTCGCTCAACCACGTCTCGTTTATCGATATAAGATCGTCTGAATAGCGCGCCTGTCGCGCTTAGCCTAGCCTAACTCTCAACTCTCCAATGTTGCCATACTTCCTGCCTGTTATATCGGCAAGCTGCAAACAACTGCGAAAGTCGTGCTTTCATTCAATAATTCTCATGAACAAAATAGACAATCAGTCTGATTTTTTAGTGGTATTCACCCAAACTATAACTACAGTGAAATAACAAGATTTGCATTTTTTCTCTGCATTTTTCTCCGAGTTATAAAGCGATGGAGCTGTCATATCATAAGAGCCCATATTAAACAGTATGCAAAAAATACTTTAATTTTATGTGAATGGTGCAGGTAAAAATTCCCAAATAATTCAGGTACATTCAGCATAAAGTATCGACTATGCGATAATATTTTCAGATTTTTCTCTACATTTTTATATTTCTGATGAATCTCCTTAAGCCGTAAATCTGTTTTGAGGGTCGTTAATCTAGTGATAAGACAAAAAACTCTCGTTAGCCTTTGGATACAACGATAAGATTTTGCGAGCAATCAATATATGGATCGTGTCGTCTTGGCACTTGATATTGTCCTACATCTTACGATCGTTGAAGATAACACCAACTTCAATTGCTTGCTGTGATAACTTTTGCAGCGAGAGCCGAAGAAGCGACACGCATGTGTTTCCTAGTCTCAAAGTTGTCAATCATTCATGAAAGAAAACAGAAACTGGTTCGTCGCTCATTAATGCCTGATTGTAAATCGTTGAAGAATCGTGTTTTTCTTCCGGATCCGCGGAGGAATCTGTGCACGTAAAAACAGAAGATTAATCACTACTTCTGCCCGAGGCTAAAAAAAATTAATAACATTATTTCTTATGTAAAAAATAGCCGCATTTTCTCTAATATTTACAAACAATATTGAACAGAGAGGTTGAGTAAATAGACATTTTCCTTCTTTAATACAGGTATTACGATAGCATCTTAAATATTTTCTGTTGAAGAGAACGCAATTGGAATATCAGACGTCGACAATAATATTGCAACGTTTAAACAAAGTGAAAAAAAGTGTTTGAAAAATTTGTAGTTCAAGAAAATATTAATAGTAATATATGGGGCATTCCATGCCAACTCGGTCAACGGCCCGCAAACTTATTTAGCGGCAATTTTTAATGTTTTCAGATTTTTTTAAATCGAAGTTTCTGTCATGAATAATTAAAGCTATCTAAAAAATGCCCTAATTTATAAATCCCAAAAAATTCTCAAAAATAGGTCATAGACCAGAGTGGGCCGAGACATCCTGCTATTTTTTTCCATTTTATAACATTATTCAAAGAACTTTTAAACTTTAAATGAACAACGCTTCGATTTAAAAATCTCAAAAATACTTTAATGAACAACAACATTTTTGAGAAGGAAAAAGAGGAAGAAGATCTTTTTTTTGTCATTGTAGAATATTAATGAAAGGTATTTCAAACGTTAAGAAAAACGCCCCAATATAAAAATCGCTAAAAAAAAATAAAAAATACTTTATTTATTTATTTATTTATTATTATTATTCTGAAAAAAAAATGCCGGCGGGTTCTATGTGAATAGGTACATATGGAGGTCCAGACTCACACTTTTGCAAGTTTAATAAAAGAATCTGAATTTTTTTTGCGAATATATATATGTATGTATTAGGGTGTCATGACAGCAGTATTGAGATTTTTTTGAGATTGTTAATTCGAAGCGTTGTCTACTTAACGTTTAAAAAACCTGTGAATAATGTTACAAAATGGAAAAAAAATAGCAGGAGGTTTCAGCCCACGCTAGCCTATGATTCAAACGTTTTGTTGCACATCATAGTATTTTTGAGAATTCTTTGAGTTTTTAACATTAGGGCGTTTTTTTTAGATAGCTTTAATTATTCGTAACTCAGGAATTTCGATTTAAAAAAATCTAAAAAAACTTCTGCATGCATTTTTCAGTTGGAAGAATAACATAAAAAATTGCCGCGAAAAAAAAATATATAAGGTTCAGCCGTTGACCGAGTTGGTATGGAATGTCCCATACATTAAATATATATTTAATAGTATACGAAAAAAGGTATAATCTTGACAAATATTCCGCCCCGAAATTTTGCCGCCGGCGAATTTTTTTTCCGCCCTCGAAAAATGCCGCCGTCCGCGAATTTTTTAGAAGCTCTTGAATTTTTCTGCCGCCCGAAAAGTTTTGCCGCCTTCGAAAATTTATGCTGCACGCGAATTTTTTTTCCGCCCTCGAAAAATGCCGCCGTCCGCGAATTTTTTAGAAGCTCTTGAACTTTTTTGCCGCCCGAAAATTCATGCTGCACGCGAATTTTTTTTCCGCCCTCGGAAAAATTTTGCGCCCACGGAAATTTTCGTCGTCTCAAAAATTGTACCGCCTCAAAAATCACCGTCGTAGGCTCTAACCTACTTAACCTTCTGGTAAATCCACCTCCGCGCGGAAACATTCAGCCGGTTCTGATGCGAATAATTATTAGTGCGCTTTGATTGTAGTGACTATTATGCCTTGAAATCGCAATTTACTTTAACTGTTGCTTGATTTCTTGAGCTCATTGCACGTCCAATTGAGAGAGAAAAATGGAGAGAGAATCATGGATACGGCCTAGAAAAATCGCCAGGGAACGCTTGTCCGCATTCCCTCGCGGAGTTTCCGCGGAATCCAAGTCACCGAGGGCAGAATACGCAGACGAGACGAGAGCGAAAGAGACGGAAAGATACATAGAGAGTAGAGAAGAAAAAAACGCAAGCAGACACCCGCGGATACCTTGTTTGCAGAGTCTTATCGCGCGCACTCGACATTCCGACTCAACGAGGCTTTTTTTTTCGTTACCTGTTGTTCTTTGAGTCTCTAATACTATTCAGGCTCCGAGAATTATATGCCTGGAGGACTATAATGAGATACAATGAGGTCCGCGATATGAATCGAAAGCCTAATCAATAATTAATGATTTTAATGACAGAAATTTGTAAAAATTATTGGCAATTTTTTTTCGACAAATTATTTGTTGTTTTCTATCTCCTGTTCTTAATGTATTTAATCCTGTAACTGCCAATGTCGCATATTCGGTATATTGGGGGATCAATAGATCATTTTTAAGAAAGGGCATTTTTCAAAATATTACCTAAGCTTGGGGCCCAAGAAAAAATGGCAAATTTACATTTTTTTTCTTCAGATGAATGGATTGAGATGACGATTGAGATGATCCATGTACAATCAATAAATACTCTTGGAAATTTGCATTTTTTTAATTGAAAAATATTGATAAATAATGGAGTTACAATAAATTAAATAAATTGTTGTCTAATAATCTATTTATCAGATTTACATTTGAACAAAGCATAGTTTATAACATTTTCTATCGTATGAACGGAGCTTTTACACAAATGTATATTATACTAAAATTTGAAATCGTAGAAAAAAATCGATTCCCGACAAAAAAAATGTTATCAAATAATTTGTTAGTAATGTATGGATAAACATATCGAAAAATCATCCGGTCATTTTGTACACGATAGTAAATATTATAAACTATGCTCTCTACGGATTTGACGTGAATTGGATGAATAGATTGTTGGGCGTTCCTATAGGTTTAAATAATAATAACTTCTTTGCATATCAATATCGTTGAATTAAAAAAAACTCACGTAAGAATATTTATCGATTACGTGTAAAATCGCGACCTAGTTATTCTTAATATTCTTATCAGAAAGAATATTCCAGGTTCACGTGTTGTTTGGACGTTAAGCTTAAGCAAGTCCCTCAAGTAATTTTTTTTGTCGGGAAAGAACTATTAAAAATTTAATTCTATTCTGGCTCCACAGTCTGGGTGCTCGGAGTTTTAATAATATGAAATAATGTCCGAAAAATTGGTCGAAAGACGGGACAATAATCAATAATATAGATTTAAAGGACTCCATCTACACTGTTAAAAAAAATTACTAGAAAATTACAGTACCAAAGTGGAAGTTTTTATTCACAACCTGTACCACAAATTTCTTGTCAATCTGTATTAAATATTTAAAATAACAATGCTGAAAAATATTGAAGAAATTTTGTAAATTTACTATTATAAAATACTAGGAATTTGTATTCTGTATTTTTTTAATTCCCATGTTGTTTGTAAATTTCGTACACATGTTTATTATAAAATCAAAAGCTACCTACAATGAAAACAATGGTTCTGAATTTCTGAAATCACAGTTGTGGTTAAATGAAAATTTATTATCCGCATTCAATATTTTTGTTCCCAAGACGCATGAACATTAATGTCTTGAAAAATTCCATGATGATGAACTACTAATTTTTATACAGATATAAAAGTCCTGTATATGAATTTACAAATTATTTTATTAGCATCAAGAACTGAACTAAAATTTTACAAATTTTGTCATGTAATAACTAGATTACTACTGTTTTGTAATTTTCATTAAAAATATTTGAAAATTTAATCTTCACGTACATAAATTTACTCTAATAATGTTAATTTTACAGTGAATGTTATACTAATCATTACTTCACACCCCAGTTTTGTAAATTACATATTACTTGTCACAGTAAATTTACAATCTTTTTTACAGTGTATTAAAAATGTATCTTTTTTTCAGGCAAAAATGATTCGCCATTGGCGTAAAAAGACGTTGAACTCTTCAAGATTCCCCCAAAAAAATACGTAATGAATAAATAATTTCTATTATTACAGATGCTGTGGGGTGTCGGCACATGCAGACTCTCCTGATGACCCTTGGCTTCCTGTGCTGTTATGCTGTCAGAGTTGCCATGTCAATTGGTTTGGTGGCGATGACGAGCGCTAAATCAGCAAATCCGGACATGGAGGTGAAAATTCTCGACACTTTTTTTTTTGCTTCCTCATAGGCTTTTCGTTTTCATGAAAAGCCAAAAATTGATGAACATACACTGTAAAAAATCGACAGTGTAAAATGCGACGGTGTGAGTGGTGAAAAAAACCGGTGTTAGATCTAACACTATTTTGTTTTTAAAAGTACAGTAGCCTCCGGCTAAGTGCTCGCCTACGGGGCTGCAGGGGTAAAAACGAGCACTTAGCGAGTTACCACCTCTCCGTAGAGATTCTGCGAGCTCGGGCCGCATTCGGCCGAAATCGGCAGGGCTCGGGCGCATTCGTCCGCGATCGGCCGGGCTCGGTACAGAATCGTAGTCTTGGTGGGGGAACATTCACGCCTCCCGATCGAGGGGAAGGCGCCTCGGCGAGCACTTAGCGAGCGAGCACTTAGTGGGAGGCTACTGTACACCCGTCCTGTGGTATGCAGGTTATGCGATGTATGCTGACGGCAATTAACACCAAACGGTGTGATGCACTATGTTGACCCTCAATGGTGTTGTTTTTCGTAGAAGCCGACACAGTTTGGTGACAAATGCTATGAAGTCTTACATTTAGCCACCATCCAGTGTTTCGATAATGCTTTTAACGGTGTTAAAACTACATCGATTGATGTCCTCGCTTGACTACATAGTGATGTTGAAATTAGCATCAATGGATGTTGATTTGTAATACTTCGTAAGTCCTAGTAAGTCCACTGCTTTTTGGTGTAAAAGTAACACCGATAATTGCATTGATCGCGGAATATGATTGGTTCCTTGTTTCTGGAAGCTTATTGGCTCCTGCATGTCTTTGCTTGTTTATGGCTCAACGGCTGCCGAGAAGCGCGTCTTTCTTCAGTATCTCGCTGGATGTATACGTGGCTCGACGTGAATACTTACAATTAGGACAATGTCCAAGCGCGCGCACACGCCAAGCCCAGGCGCATTGTCAGAGAGTGAAAGAGTAAAAAATCTTCGCGTGTCAGCTCTTGAAAATTGTGAATCAAGAAAAGTGTATTTTGAAGACGTAACATCGTGGCCCAAAGTCCCCAGTGAAGAGATCGCTACGTACGATCGATTCATCGACGCAGGTAAGGCAAAGAAGTGATATTTACGAAGACGTGCAGGAGTTGTGGACAAACAATCTTCGTTCAAAGTAACACCGATTAGTGTTCGTAGACGCAATTTAGTGCAGTAATGAAATTAAAGAGTACAACTGATTCACGAAACTAGCAACAACGTGCGTTAATTCATCGGTCATAAAAGACCTTTTGATCACAAAAGCAATGACCTTTTGTGACCGTTGAATTAACGCTCGTTGTTGCTAGTCTAGTGAATCAGTTATAATCTTTAATTTCATTATTGTAGGAAATTGCATCTGCGAACACTAACCGATGTTACTTTGAACAAAGAATGTATGTCCACAACTCCTCCACGACTTCGTAAATATCACTTCTTTGCCTTATCTGCATCGATGAATCGGTCGTACGTAGCTATCTCTCCACCGGGGACTTTGAGCCACGACATTACACCTTCAAAATATACTTTTCTTAATTGACATTATTCGTAAGTTAACTCGCGAAATTTTTTTACAGTTTCATTCTCTGGCTTGGCGTGGGCGCGCTCTTGGACATTGTTCTAAGTATTCGCGAAAAGAGCTTCGAGCTACAGCGTTGTCAAAAAAGTATTGCATTCATCACATGACAGTGTCACATGTTGACATAAAAAGATGTCAAAATGCCATGATATTATCCCGAACAGGTTACTCCAATAAAGGTTAATTGCGCACTATTATAAGTGTTACACTTCGACTTTTTTCCGGTGTGCAAATGCATGTTTTCCTGTGTTACCACAGACACCATAATTTGTAGCCGTTATGCTATGAAATTCTGTGATATCGGTTCACTGCTCAGTGTCATTTACTTACCACGTAGCAGTGTTAAATGGGTTACACTGTCCGGTGTAATCAATTTGAGTGTTAAGGTAGTTCTGTCGCTTCACGTTCACTTCGCATAAGTTTCCGAAAAATGAGAGCGAATTGCAAACACTTCCCGATGATATAAAAATCTGTAAAAAATCATGCATATTAAAGATGCTGAAGACATTAATTCGGCATAATAATAATTCCAAAATGTTATTCACAAATTGACGAAAAATAAAATTGTTTAACAAATTTTCCGACAACTTAATTTTTTTGATTCGGTGAAAATGATTTGTTCATTTTTCTGAGTACGTATGAATTTTTTCAAATTTTTTTCTTTGCTTTGAATTTTTCGATTTTTTACATGGAAAAAATCACAAAATTCAAAGCAAAGAAAAAAATTTGAAAAAATTCATACGTATTCAGAAAAATGAACGAATCATTTTCATCGAAACAAAAAAATTAGGTTGTCGGAAGATTTAATGAACATTTTTATTTTTCATCAATTTGTTAATAACATTTTGGAATTATTATTATGTCGAAATAATATCTTAAGCATCTTAAATATGCATGATTTTTTTCAGATTTTTATATCATCAAGAAGTGTTTGCAATTCGCTCTCATTTTTCGGAAACTTATGCGAAGTGAGCGTGAAGCGACAGAACTACCTTAATCAAGGCAATACGTCGTTTCTACACAACCCGATTCTACACATCACCGACTCATCACCACCGACTCTACACAACGGCAATTCGACACATGCCTCGATTCAACACAACAGCAAGTCTCCACATCACCAACTCGACACATGCCTCAATTCGACACAACCCCAATTCTACACAGCCCCAATTCTACACAGTCACAACTGTCACGAGCCAAATGCACAACGGCAATACTCTACATAGCCCAGATTCTACACAGGCATAAATTTCACGAGCTAAATTCACAACGGCAACACTCTACACAGCCCTGATTCTACACAGGCACAACTGTCACGAGCTAAATTCACCAAAGTCCCGATTCAACACATCACCGATTCTACACCGTCACCAACTCACATTCAATCATAGTGCGCCGATGAGCTGGAATACTCGAACGACATACGTTGATTGGATGTGAGTTGGTGACGGTGTGGAATCGGTGATGTGTTGAATCGGGACTTTGGTGAATTTAGCTCGTGACAGTTGTGCCTGTGTAGAATCGGGTCTGTGTAGAGTGTTGCCGTTGTGAATTTAGCTCGTGAAATTTGTGCCTGTCTAGAATCTGGGCTATGTAGAGTATTGCCGTTGTGCATTTGGCTCGTGATAGTTGTGACTGTGTAGAATCGGGGCTGTGTAGAATTGGGGTTGTGTCGAATTGAGGCATGTGTCGAGTTGGTGATGTGTACAGTTGTTGTTGTGTTGAATCGAGGCATGTGTCGAATTGCCGTTGTGTAGAGTCGGTGGTGTTGAGTCGGTGATGTGTAGAATCGGATTCTGTAGAAACGACATATTGCCTTAATCAATAACACTGATTTCCTTACACCGCTCTTTTACACTGTCGTTTACACGAAATGGTGTGAACCTATTGGGACTACATAGTGGTGTTGAAATGGTGTTAATTTTAACAACAAATTTTTGACAGTGTACTTCTTCATAGAAGTACATTTGTAGAAAGTTATAAATAATGAAAAAGCAATATGCAAGATTCCAGGTTCTTTTTTCATCATATTTGAGAAAAATTGAGATTAAATTTTTGTGAAATTTTATTTGCAGGAATTCGCCTGGGATAACACCGTTACAGGTCTCATCTTGAGCTCCTTCTTCTGGGGCTACGTTGTCACACATATTCCTGGTGGAATGATAGCTCAACGTTGGGGTGTACACAGGCTGTACTTTTGTGCAATGTTTATTTGTGGTCTATTTACGATACTCATACCCCCTGCTGCTCATTACGGAGGTTGGGAATACGTTATCGTGTGCAGAATCATCTCCGGAGCTTGTCAGGGAATCGTTCCGCCAGTTCTTCACACACTTCTGTCGAAGTGGGCACCGACCGAAGAACGAGGACGATTAGGTAAGCTGAAATCAAATAATTCAATATTAAAATCAATTGTTCTTTTTCGTTTAATTTTGTAACGGTTCAACGAGCGTCGCTCGATAATTGAAGCTTTAAAAAAAAATGTTCACTATAGGACTAATTTCATATTGATTTTATGATTCTAAAGTATTGTTTAACCCAAACAAAAAAAATTGATTTTTCCAAAATCCTAGAGTGGTGCTACCATTTAAGGAGTAAAAGAAAATCAATAGATGTTCTTTTAATTAATCCTATGTAATTGTTTAAGCCAAAAAAAAAGATTTTTTCAAAACCCTAGAGTGCTATCCCTTAAGGAGTAAAAGAAAATCAATAGATGTTCTTTTAATTAATCCTATGTAATTGTTTAACCCAAAACAAATAGATTTTATTAAAATCCTAAAGTGCTGTTACCCCCGAAGGAGTAAAAGAAAAACAATAGAAGTTATTTTAATTAATCCTATGTAATTGTTGAAGCAAAAAAAAATAGATTTTTTCAAAATCCTAGAGTGGTGCTACCGTTTAAGGAGTAAAAGAAAATCAATAGATGTTCTTTTAATTAATCGTACGTAATTGTTTAAGCCCAAAAAAAAAATAGTTTTTTCAAAATCCTAAAGTGGTGCTACCCCTTAAAGAGTAAAAGAAAAACAATAGAAGTTCTTTTTATTAATCCTAAGTAATCGTCTGTATGACTAAGGCATAAGTACTTTTGAGAATTCGATAATTCTCGAGTGTTAGTAACGCCTCGATGAAAAAAAGGAAGAAAAACAACAATAGCTTCTTACTCGCTCGGATTATCTCGGATCTCGTGTCTGACACTGTGCGAATGTTTAGGGACCTTCACCTATACCGGCGGATGGGTTGGAAACGTGATCGCCTTATCAAGTTGCGGACTTATCGCTAGTTCTCCGCTGGGATGGCCGAGCTGTTTCTATATCTGGGGCGGTCTGACCGTCATCTGGTCCGTGGTTTGGTTTTTCCTGGGCTCGGAATCCCCGGCAGATCACCCGAGCATACCCATAGACGAGAAAGAGTACATCGAGGTCAGTCTTGGAGTCACGGAAACCTCGGAGGTAAGAAACTCTTTTTCCATTACAACAACGCAGTGTATCTTGAAAAAGAAATATATATATAATTCAAATCATAATTTACACTTACCGCAAGATATTTTTTATTAAGAAAATAATATTCTCCAATTAAATATTTTTAAAACTGCATTAAGTTCAGTGATGTAAAATAATTTTCATATTTACTTTCTATGCTTATTTATTTCACAAATAATTCGATATTCGCACCTTTCAAAAATATTGGCTTCCTTTTATCGGTGTCAAAATTTATAAATATTTATTAGATATTTATCAATTTTATTAAATATTTATAAATTTATATTAAATATAAATTTGATTAAAGAATCAAAGCTGTTTTCCATGAAAATTTATTACAAAAATGTCGTGAAACACAAATTATTGGGTCATTATTTTTTTTAAATTATTCATCATTTTTTGTTTATGACATTTTCAAAAGGATCTATGTAGATAATGAGGGCTTTGTATTTTTTGAACAAACGATTATACTATTTCTCACTGGTAGTATTTAATGCTCTAAAAAATAATCCATATGAAATTATTTGACAATATGTGGTTAAAACTCTAATGAATATCCACACAAATTGAATAAATAATCGAAAAAATAGTCAATTATTTATGTAAGATCAAAACAATGGTTTGTAAAAAAAACTAAAATAATTTCTATACGAATTATATTTTGTTGGTGCCGTTTTCAAGCAAGTTGATGTAGAAAAAAAATCATTTTCCTGTTTTAATAAAATGTTTATATTATTTCACATACACATTCTATTCCAATATCAATATCGAATCATTTATGGAATAAATAAACAAATAGCGTGAGTTATAAAAGTAAAAATAAATACATTATTTAACTTCTTCAAGAATTGAATAAAAATCATAGAAATTATGCTTCAACCATTTAGTGGGTCAGATATATATCAATCGTTTTCATTTTCCTGTTTTAATAATAAGGCAATTCCAAAAGATTTATGGTATAAATTTAAAAAAATAGAATAAGTAAAAAAAAATAAAAAAATAATTTAACTTCTACAAGAATAGAAAAAAAAATCATGCATTACTGTACGAATTGCGACAAACATTTTTTCTAACGTGGATTACATGCTGCCTGAGGAATTTGCTGAAGCGTATTTAAAGTCCTATCGGCTGAAAATCTTCAGAGATTTCCGAGGCAAACAAAGCCCTCGTTCGATTATTAGTAGCTTATCGTTTTCGACAGAATACTCGGACGCGAATCATTACAATTAGCGACCTTGTGCTCGGTGTACACATAGCGTACGTGAGTACGTTGCGCGTTATGAGCTCGTAATTGCAGTACGTGCTGAATAATAGTCTTCTGAGTGTTTCTTTTTTTTCTCTTCTTGTTGATCGTGACGTTGATTCAGCTTATTCATTAATACTTTAACGCTGTTTCGTAGACGCTGTCGACTCCTTGGATTGCGATTCTCACTTCGGTTCCTGTGTGGGCTCTCCTCGTGGCTCAGTGCACTCAAGCATGGGGATTCTGGATGCTCCTCACGCAGACTCCTACCTATATGAACAAAGTCTTAGGTTACGACATTGCTCAGGTAATTTATGTTTTGTCATTTTCCTTCCTCATATACAGGAAGCTTTGTTTTCATGAAAAAAACAATAATTTTCGATATTGTTATGTCAGCACACTTAGAATTGTCCAAAACGTCCAGAAAAGTGAATATCGAGCTCAAATTTTGCACACAAGTGTAGCAGCAGACCCTCTTCAACTGTAGCAATTTACGACAAAATGTGTGTGAAAATTTCGATTCTATGCCGTTTTGAATTTAAAAAAAAAAAGTTAGTCTATTTTGCTAAATAGTTGGTTATAAGAGAAGGTGCACTCAATGTTGTTTGGTACTGAATTTGGCTCGAATCGGTAAAGTGTTTCAGATTTTATGAAATTTTGAATTTTTCAAAAAAATTTACATTATCGCTCTATTGTAATTTTTGAAAAACTTGAGATAGCGAGTTCAAATTTTGTATATAAATGAAACAATATTCAGCCATTATATATGTATAATTCAGTGTTCGTCACTAAATGAATTCGTGCTCGTCACGGTATGAAATTTTTGATTTTATAGAATGTTGAATTATTTTTAAAAATATACGTTATCACATTCACTTTCGGAAACGTTCTCTAATAATAACGAAATAACGGAATAACGAAATAGAAAAAGCGAATTCACAACATGTTTATTTATCTAATTAAAATAAATATGCAAGGTAGAACCTTGCACATCCCAAACAGATTGAATCACGCCTGGAATTGGCGCTATTCACGGTCGAATCACGGTGAGAATTACGCGTGAGTTTCGTCACCGAAAATCACGGTCGTATCACGGCGGAAATCACTGACCCTCTCATACCGTTTAAGCTTTTTAGTTTGCGGACCGTGATTTTACAATAAATAACGGTTGAAATCAACGTCCCGATTCACGGCTCCACGGAATTTTCAGTGCCATGGTAATTCGCAAAATCACGTCTTAAATCACGGCAGTCTTCACGTTTCTGGGATTTATCTTGTCGTGATTTTTCTTTTAATGATTGCCGATATGACGGCTAAATTCACGGTACTGAAATTCGTCGTGCTGGAATTTTTTCCAGTAATCATGGTCGGAATCACAGCTGAAATTGGTGTTGCTTCTGGGAATGTTTCTGTATCCTAGCATATATTGTACCACTCATAAAAGACAGCAAAAATGACCACGTCAGTAAATGCGTGGACGGTAACTAACGATAGCCCGTACTTATGCATGGAACGACGAACAATTACTTGCGAGAAAAGTTTCAGCTCGTTCGCCATCTAGCGGGCTAACTACGGGCGCCTCGCTTTTGCCACGCAGAGACCCAGCTTAGCTCCGCTAGATGGCCAACGACCCGAAACGTTTCTCACAAGTGATTGTTCACCTTTTCCTGCATATAAACACGCAGTTATCACAACTTCTGTGCTCTCATATCCTGAAGGACCACGTTTTCGAGATGTCCTAACCATTTGACATAGAAGGCCTAGCCATTTAGAAAAGAGGACCAAGAAAAGACGATGTTGTCTTCTCTTCAGAGTTTCAGATGTTACACATTTTATATAATTAATAATTAAATACCGACGGCAACAGCACTTCATTGGCATCATGGCAACGTGACATCTGCCGTGATTCTAACCGTGATTACTAAAGAAAATCACGGCACGACGGATTTTAGGGCCGTAAATCTAGCCGTGATATCGGCCATGATTAAAAGAAAAATCACGACAAGTAAAACCCAGAAACGTGAAATCTGCCGTGATATTGCAAATTACCACGGCACCGAAAATTCCGTCGAGCCGTGATTTCAACCGTTATTTATTGTAAAATCACGGTCCGCAAGCTCAAAACCTTAACCACGCGTGATTTTCACTGTGATTCGACCGTGGTCCGAAATGCTAGGGATTGCTCTCAGATAGAATAACGTGCTGCCCGGCGTGTCGGCAGAAATGCGGAATGTGCGACGTCTCTAGGCAGAATTGTGACGGCACGTCAGGCCGTAATCCTACTTTATGCCCGCACACCTCCGGCACGCTGTGGAGCGTCTCGAAGTGCTGGCACCGTGTGGGTACAGTGTTGGATTTAGCACGTTGTGCCGGAGTTATGCCGATATAGTACTGGATTCCAGCTCGCTGTGCCGTCACAACAATGCCTAATGATGTCACACATACCGCATTTCTGCCAGCACGCCGTGCTGTTCGGGCAGTCACCATGCCGCCACTGAGCCGACATTTTTCTATCTGGGGCTTCCTCATTATTTTTCGCTTTTTACAAAGCTTCCTCTATGAGGAATCCAAAATTGAATAACATACTTCCTCATGGAGGTAGTTTTGTATTTCATATAATATCAGCAGCCTAACAACCCGCGTAGAAAAAAAGAATCGGGCCGAGATTCTTTAGAAGATTTTCGCTGAGATTCTCAGCGAGAATCACGGTTGCGCGCCGAACCGAGATTCCTTTTAAATCTATCTGAGAGTCTCGCTGAGATTCTAGAGAATCTCGGCCAGCTTTTTACCGAGATTCTTTAGGGGTTCGCCGAAAATAAAAACAATCTCTATCAGAATCTCGCCGAGATTCTAGAGAATCTCGGCCAGCTTCTTAGCGAGATTCTTCTCATTTTCATTTTCATTGATAATTAAAAAAATCTATATTAAAAAGATCTTTACGAATATTTTAATATTGCTAACACTAATTTGTTAGTACATATCAGAAAAGCTTTCCAGTCTTATATATACGCTGGGGCTTCAAGTCACTTGCGAGAAACGCTTCGTTCCTTCGCCATCTAGCGGACTATTGTCCACCAGTGTTTCGTATAATGCCACTAGGTGGCGAACGGACGGAGCGTTTCTCGCAAGTGGTTTGAAGCCTCAGCGTATATATAAGACTGGAAAGCTTTTCTGAGTTCGACTACACACGACGGGTTGAACCTTCGTTGATGTACTAACTAATTAGTGTTAGCAGTCCTTCAATATTCGTAAAGATCATTTTTTATATAGATTCATTTTATTTTCAATGGAAATGAAAAGAATCTCGCTGGCCGAGATTTCCTTTTATTTCCAGCTACCCACTAAAGAATCTCAGTAAGAAGCTGGTCCAGATTCTCTAGGATCTTGGTGGGATTTTGATAGAGATTCTTTTTATTTTCGGCGAGATTCTGATGGAGATTCTTTTTATTTTTAGCTACCCACTAACGAATCTCGCTAAGAAGCTGACCGAGATTCTCTAGAATCTCGGCGAGATTCTCAGATAGATTTTAAAAGAATCTCGGTTCGCCGCGCAACCGTGATTCTCACCGAGATTCTCGCTGAGGATCTCAGCGAGGTTGTTTTTGCACGACGCAATTTCTTGCAATTAACTTGTAATAACTCGCTGAAATGTCCGGTCGCTACTACTTTTTATGGTTGTATCGGTTACTTTAAAATCTAACAAAAACGTAGAGCTGTTTAGAAGTTTTGTATATCATTTCTGAGATGCTTTTTTCTCTGTTCAAAAGTATAGTATATATGTATAAAATTCTGTTTTAAAATGTTATTTATTTAATTAGATATCCGATAACGTATCTCATAATTCCTCACAAATAAAAGATGAATACTCAGACTACAAGATATAAAAAATTCGGACGTATCTAACGTGTTTGACTTCGCGTTATAACTACCTTAAGAGTCTCGGCCAGATTTTTTTTTTCTGCGCGGGAACATTGAGCAACGAATTACAACCTAACTTTTTACCCATATAATGCAGCGTATTTTTGGGTTGGAGTTTAAAGTAGTGAATGGCTATAATAACGAATTTTAAAATAACGCACGTCTGAATCGAGAATGCCCATTATTTTTGCTAATTGTTGTGAATATCGTGTGCCTATCGTGTCTTATGAAGCGAAATGATTCGAAGGCTTTTACGGGGTTGATGAATAGAAAAGGAAGGAGAGAAGGTCGATTGGATATCCCCGAATCTCCCTTGAGACTCGTACGGTGATTCTCTCGAGTCCGGTGCGCGTGAGATTGTCATTGCCATTGGTAGGCCGTGACTCGCCACGTAACGAGCTTCTCTGACGCGTCTATCAAGATAAAATTAATATTCCACGCGGTCTACCAACTCTATACCGCCCGCAGTATGCGCCGCGAATTTACGATTGCGATGTTGATGGCCCCTCAGCCATTTTCGGCTAGGTCGTTTGCCTGGATGACGGTCATGGTCGTTGAGAAGGACGTGATACACGTACCTTCCCATTGCAATAATAAACCGGCAAACACTTATCGTGATATCATATTTCAAAGATGCATCATACAATATTGCACAAATAAAATTTTAATATGATTAGAATTTGAGCATTTCGCGAGAAAGCACAATCTTAAAAGATATCAACATTATTAAAGATACTAATAACATTTTCAGTTTCGTGATTTTTTTTTCGTCATTTTTTCAAATAATACTTATAACAAAAAGTTATTATGAAATTACTACATTTCTTTTTACAAACTTTTTGAAAATGGTTTTTTTTCTGATTAAGTGGAGACGCTAATATAAAAAAATATATACGATTTTTTTACCGATTTTAGAGATGAGTCGAACATACGTTCGCATTTGTTTAAATTATGAGCACTTTGCGAGAAAAGATAATCTGCAAAAATATTAACATCAATAAAGATACTAATAACATTTTCAGTATCATGATTTTTTTTCTTCATTTTTTCAAATAATAATTATAGCAAAAAGTTATTATGAAATTAGAACATTTTTTTTACAAACTTTTTGAAAATGGGGTATCTTTCTCATTAAATGGAGACGCTAATATAAAAAAATATATATGATTTTTTTACCGATTTTAGAGATGAATCGTACATACGTTCACATTTGATTAATATTTGAGCCCTTTGCGAGAAAAGATAATCTGCAAAAATATTAATATCATTAAAAATACTAATAACATTTTCAGTATCGTGATTTTTTTTCGTCATTTTTTTCAAATAATCATTATAGCAAAAAGTTATTATGAAATTACTACATTTTTTTACAAACTTTTTGAAAATGGTTTTTTTTCTGATTAATTGGAGACGCTAATATAAAAAAATATATATGATTTTTTTACCGATTTTAGAGATGAATCGTACATACGTTCACATTTCATTAAAATTTCAGCACTTTGCGAGAAAAGATAATTTGCAAAAATATGAACATCATTAAAGATACTAATAACATTTTCAGTATCATGATTTTTTTTCTTCATTTTTTCAAGTAATAATTATAGCAAAAAGTTATTATGAAGTTAGAACATTTTTTTTACATACTTTTTGAAAATGGGGTTTCTTTCTCATTAAGTGGAGACGCTAATATAAAAAAATATATATGATTTTTTTTACCGATTTTAGAGATGAGTCGAACATACGTTCGCATTTGATTAAATTATGAGCACTTCGCGAGAAAAGATAATTTGCAAAAATATCAACATCATGAAGGATACTAATAACATTTTCAGTATCGTGATTTTTTTTCATCATTTTTTTCAAATAATAATTATAGCAAAAAGTTATTATGAAATTACTACATTTTTTTACAAACTTTTTGAAAATGGTTTTTTTTTTCTGATTAATTGGAGACGCTAATATAAAAAAATATATATGATTTTTTTACCGATTTTAGAGATGAGTCGAACATACGTTCACATTTCATTAAAATTTCAGCACTTTGCGAGAAAAGATAATTTGCAAAAATATGAACATCATTATATCATTATATCATTATAGTATCATGATTTTTTTTCTTCATTTTTTCAAATAATAATTATAGCAAAAAGTTATTATGAAATTAGAACATTTTTTTACATACTTTTTGAAAATGGTTTTTTTTCTGATTAAGTGGAGACGCTAATATAAAAAAATATATATGATTTTTTTACCGATTTTAGAGATGAATCGTACATACGTTCACATTTCATTAAAATTTCAGCACTTTGCGAGAAAAGATAATTTGCAAAAATATGAACATCATTAAAGATACTAATAACATTTTCAGTATCATGATTTTTTTTCTTCATTTTTTCAAATAATAATTATAGCAAAAAGTTATTATGAAATTAGAACATTTTTTTTACATACTTTTTGAAAATGGGGTTTCTTTCTCATTAAGTGGAGGCGCTAATATAAAAAAAGATATATGATTTTTTTACCGATTTTAGAGATGAATCGTACATACGTTCACATTTGATTAAAATTTGAGCACTTTGCGAGAAAAGATAATCTGCAAAAATATTAACATCATTAAAGATACTAATAACATTTTCAGTATTATGATTTTTTTTCTTCATTTTTTAAAATAATAATTATAGCAAAAAGTTATTATGAAATTAGCACATTTTTTTTACAAACTTTTTGAAAACGGGGTTTCTTTCTCATTAAGTGGAGACGCTAATATAAAAAAATATATATGATTTTTTTACCGATTTTATAAATGCAACATACGTAGATTCGCAAATAAAATTTTAATACTATTAAAATTTGAGCATTTGGTGAGAAAGGACAATCTGAAAAGATATCAACATCATTGAAGATACTAACAACATTATCAGTATCGCACTTTTTTCTTAATTTTTTCAAATAATAATTACAGCAAAAAGTTGTAATCAAAATAGTACCAGAATATTTTTTTTACAAAAAGAATGGTATTTCTTTTTCATTACGTGGATACATTTCCAAAAAAATGTTTTTTTTTTCATTTTTAATTTTTATTATGAGAAACTTTGTTTTTACGATTTTTAATAACAATAATGGTAAAAGTTATTATTAACTTACTATAACATTTTTTTATAATTAAAAAAAGTGATTCGAAAGAAAAATTATAAAGTAAAAGTATAAAATTATATTTGTTTTTCAAACAAGTAGGTTTCAGATGTTCCTACAAAAGAAGTTTCAGGTTCAATGAAAACTCATTGTGTATAAACAGCCTTAAAAAATTCTCGACAATAGCAATTTCAAAACCACAGACAATTAAATAAAAATTGTATATTTCCGAAAAAAACGGTTCATTCATTCCGCAATAATAATAAATAAAGTTCCTTAAGACTTTACTGAACCTTTATTATTTAAACGTATCGAGTAATAACATTTTCCCATCAAAGTTATTTAAAACCACTATTTTTAAAATCTTCTATTGGATTGATTTTTTTTTTATTTTCTTTTATTGATGCGAAGTACTAAAATTGTAATCGAATGTATATGTGAAGCACCCTTAACGGAGATTCCACGGATTGCTGGTAGAATTTCTTTTATCGTTTGATTTAAACCTGTGATGTTGCTTCCGATAAAGACTAAACTTTTCCTCTTTTTTTTACTATAATTGATTTACATTTTCTTAAGGTAGTATGAGCACAAACGTCACGATCAGAGAGAAAAGTGATTTTTTAATATGCTATAGAATAGGTTCAGTGGGTGCTGTCTGTAAAATTTCAAAACATTTTACCGACCATTTACAATAATTATTAATGTGCAAAATTGGGAAATTTAGTACATGTTATATACGGAAATTGCCCTGATAACACTTTGAGACCGAAATAACCATTCTTCAAATTCAGACACCTCCGTAAATAAATGCTCGAAATACCGAGAAAACTGCTACGAACACATACGTCCCTTAAAAAATACATGTTACCGAATATTTCGAATAGATATCATCGATTAAATTGACGAGTTTTCGCGAACCGGCATCAAACTGCCGGAAAACAGTTGACTATAGCGTAGCCACGCGTTCCTTGATTGGCCAAATGGCGGCCGGCTGGACAATCTGAGTCAAATGACACTCTTATTTAAACTACTACCGTTTTATAAATATACACACCTTATCATCACACACACTTCATAATTTTTCTCTCTTTACATTGTGATTTTTAAAATAGGGAAATGTGTGATACTTCGCTTTTTCTCCATAATAAAAAATATGGACTTTCTATTGACTAGGTACTCCGCTCATACTACCTTAAATTTATGAATAAATAAATTTATTCGTTGTTTCAGAATGGATTATTATCGGCGCTGCCGTACCTCTCAGCTTGGATTTTGAGTTTCCCGATTAGTTACATTTCTGATCTGATCATCAGAAAGAAAATACTGTCGGTGTTGATGTCAAGAAAAGTGTGCAATTCGCTCGGCGAAGTTCTGCCTGCATTGGCTCTCGTTGGTTTGGGTTTCGTACAGTCCGATCAAGGCAATTTAGCCGTGGGAATTCTCACAGTTTCCGTATCCACAAATGTCGCTGTATTCTGCGGCCATCAAGTCAATCACATGGATCTCAGTCCCAACTATTCGGGTACTCTTATGGGTATCACGAATGCTGCAGCTAATATCTGCAGTCTTTTAGCACCTATAATTGCTGGAGCAATCACCAGTGATCCGGTTTGTACTCATTTTATTAACAGTCACTTGAATAATTTTCAAGAATTAAAATTGTTGGCAGAGGTTTTCTATTTCCTCGTTGAAAATTTTCGGTAACTTTGTCCTCTGTATAATGATATTTTTAGGACATTGATCCTTTAAGTGGGTTAGATTGTCGATTAAATTAGAATTTGTGGACTTTACGAAAAGAAAAAAAAATTGAAAAAAGTTAGATAGGTTCAGAAATGGCATCTGTGCTTTAAGGAGGTTCACCTATAACTTGTGAGTAAAAAAATGTGACTGAAAAAAATGTCGATGCAACTATCACGAATTATATGCAATATTAGTATCATAAATTGTGAATGCTACGTATACACCACATTTCTCGTAAATCATTAGATTATAGAATATAAAAATACATATTCACAAGTCTTAGATGCTCAACGACTCGGAAGTCGTTGTCAGTTCAAAATCACGAAGTAAACAAAAAATTGAGTAAGGTGGAAGTCAACTAATAGGCGAACCTCCTTAAAGAAATATATTTTTGTGTAGAAGAATTGGTTGTTTTCGTAAAGATACCCCGCGTAGAAAAAGAGAATCTTGTGAAGAATCTTTTAAAGAATCTTAAAAAAAGTCTTGAAAGAATCTTTAAAGGAATCTTTTCAGGATTCTTTCAAGACTTTTTTTAAGATTCTTCACAAGATTCTTTTTTTCTACGCGGGACGATTTTGGATGATTAAACACGTCTTAAAAAATGCTTCAAGCGTTTTTAAGCATGGCCAAAACCGGTGCATAGATGTCCAGAACTGGTGAAATAGCAATGCTCCTACTTTTTTTTCAGTTTTCCAGTATTTTTTCGACACATATGAAGATTTTAATGCTAGAAACCTGAAATTATATTCTTCTCAGATACGAAAAATATAGGTTCAAAACCATTTTATGATATTTCGTCCCAATCACAAGCACTCGAAAATAGGAAAATTCTCAGTGGCCATAGCCGGTACTTCTACCCTATTCTACAAATTTCTTCACACTTCTAAAAATTGTTCAATTGTACATAAAAAGAATTCTTCTGGCAATTTCATTAAAAAGAAATAAACGTTGTTTATTTAAAGCTAGAAGTAAAAATGAATGAAAAAATTCGAAAGTATATCGAAAACAACCATTTTTTACTTTCTGTTATTCTCTTCTGAGACACAAATAATTTCGCATAAAAAACGGCACTCATAAATTAATAGGAATGAAGCCTTACTAATTATAATATATGATTGGATGCATCGAAAAATGTAGCTAAACTGACAGATTCTTCATAATTTTTACTTTCTCATCACATACAAAGTATGAAAAAAAGGATGAAAAAGAAAGAAAGAAGAAAAAAGAAAGTATGAAAAAAAAGAATCATCTTTCGCAACGCCGCCTCTATGAGGAAGTTTCCTTATTTTATTTTTGGCTTCCCTATAGAGGAAGCTTTATCAAAGACGAAAATTATTAATGAATAAAGCAATGTGCAAAGTTCCACTGTGCACCCTTATTTTAAATACAAATTAAAGAAGTACAAAAACAAAAAATTTCATAAACTCAAAATTAAATAAAATCTAAATCGCTTTATGTATTTCGCTTAAGTTCAATACCGATCGTAATTTTTCATTGCTTTATTCGTCAAAAACTGTTTAAGGAGGCATCCTCGCATATCGGTTTAGAAGATTAAATTACAAAATTAATATATATTGTAGATTGAAACATTCTGAACGATCTCAAAAAATTAGAAAGGATTTGACCGTTTATAAATAAAAATATTCCAAATTGAAATATGCTTTTTTTAACACGGTCTCAAATGGCAGTCGTAGTTAGCTCGCACTTTATCGGTCAATTTTATATGCTAATAAAGAAGATGCATTAAAAGTAATGATTTCAAATGATAGACTGAATTCTTACAAAGCATTAAAAATTTAAAAAAATGTCTATAACCGCAGTAACACAGTCAAAAACAGTGTTCAACTAATTACGTTTGTGAAAATTTCAATCTCAATTGAAGAGATTTGGCAACGCCGAATATTCTGAGGGGAAATAGCGGACTAGACGAACGGACTCGTCTACGGCGGGAAATTCAAAAGTTCATTTTCGCATTTAGTGAGATTAAAGCTTCTTCTTAGTAAATATAACGTAAAATAACTCCAGAATCCCGGAAATTTGCATTTTTTGAGATTCAATTCAAGCTGATCAACGCTCGATTGTAATTATATGACTGCTTTGTAGTCGATAAGTAGTTATAAATTTTTGAGATTTAAACACGCGCTGAAAGTGAACTCAGCGATACCAACCTCAACATATGTGCGACGTTGCCACGAGCTCTGCGGGACGTCCCGACACGCGAACAGCCGACTTTATTTCGCTCAAAATAAGGTTGGCACAATAGTCATATGAGTGACTTTGCATTTCGTAATTCGTAAAAATAAAATAGAAGGAAATTACATTTCGCCTTAACACCCTACACAGTGACTGAAGGGAAAATGTAGAGAAATATGCACTACAAATTTCAATTTTTTTGTCATTTATATGAAAATTTCTAATAGTGCGTTGGTTGACTAGCATGACCCGCAGATGCCTCCTTAAATACATTTTTTGTTGTATATTTCCCATTGTTTGAACTAATTTATTATTTTTAATTTTCTGCATTTTGACGATTAAATTGATGTAATAATCGGTGGATTTTTCTGTTCAATAGACCGATCCAGCACAGTGGAGAATCGTTTTTATACTCTCTGCGATAATCTATATCGTGGGTGCCATAACTTTTGCAATGTTCGGCTCGGCGACGGTACAGCCATGGAACGAATCAACGATACCGGCTTGTCCCGAGGAACCAATGACGATGTTCAAAATTCCTGAAGTGCCACAGACTCCCGAAACGATAAAAGAAGAGAAGAAGGAACCTCTGGATATAATCCGCTGAAAGAAAATACTACTTCACTAAAATCAAACTTTCGCTTCACGAATCAATATCGCGCGAATTCCGCGTCGGAATTTCGCTCTGCATCTCTCATTGCGACCGTAGTACGGTAACTTTATACTATGTATACTCAACGACTTAATTGTAATTAGTATTTAATATTTATTTATATCGAAAAATGATCGAGTGTGCCAAGTGGATGAATTTTTGTGAATGTTGTTCGCATTTCGTGAAGATGCAAGAAAAAAAAATATATAAAAAAATGCAGTTTTCCAACGAACTTCAGTCTTGTGGAATTTTTATTTGTTCGGCAATTGCACTGATCAGTCCGTCTTATCTCCCTTATCTTCCCTTGAATACCACAAAGTTCGGAGTAAGATAAACGTTCCGAACCACACTGTAAAAAGTGTACAATATGTGACGATATTCAGGTCCGAAAGATTGCCAACTGGAACCATCCAAACGAAATCATTGGGTTTCTGCAATATTTAAAGCAATCTTTATCATATTAGTCTATATTTATGAGTCATTTCTCTGTCGGTTCAGTCATCTTTTTTTTTTCATTCTGCTCAGAAATTTCTTATAATAAACCAGGTTTTGACGTGACTTCAAATTACTTTTTGTAGATTGCATCAATTTTTTCAGCTAATAAATTAATGCGCTACATTTTTTTTACTGTTCACATCTTGAAAGAGAAAAATTGATTGTGAAACGTGTCTATTCTTTATTCAAGTTTTTAATGGAAAGATTTACACATATTGACTTTCATTTTAAACCAAATAAAATCTATACTTTACAATCCTCATTTTCTTTCAAATTTTAAGAAATTTACAAGCAAACGCATGTATGACTATGAATATTTAAACAGTCTGAAAATAGGATATATGCGTTTTGATCCGAAATTATTTGATTTTATAAGATTCAGTATCCACAGTGTGGATTTGTCTATAAATTCAGTCAATTTCATAAAATTTGAAGTAAAGTAAATCACTAAATGAGTGTAATTCAATTAATTTTATTATTTGGATAAATTTAGTACAACAGAAAATGTTTGACTGGGCAAGATCAAAATTAATTTCATTATTTTGCTCAAGAATTAAATTTTGTTTATTTAAAAATATAAGTAAAAATGTAACTGCATTCAAAAACTTATCTAAACAGTACTTTGTCTATATTGTATTTTCAGCATGTTATCTTTCTTATTCAAGATATAGTAAATTTAAGGGTGGGAGTCAAAATAGCAAATGATCAAAATAGCGACTAGCTGAAATAGCGAATTTCATAATGATAGCCATTCTAGATTCAGACGTTCCTTATTTTGAAATTCGCTATTTTAACCATTCACAATTTTGATCTCCACCCAAATTTACGCAAATCACGCAAAGCAAATTTGAAACAATTTGAGGCTTAAAAAATCTCTAAAAAAATTGTCAAGTGGTGGAAAAATGTGTCCAACTAGTAAAATATCTAACAGTTTTGAGAAGAAAAAAATGACCAAGCTGAGAAAAATGTATTTATATATATTTTTAATAATTTAATTGATTATTGAAATTCCATCTTACCATTTTATAGGGAATTTCTCTCCACTTGATACTGAGATCCTCGCATCTTGAGCAAAGATCCATTTTTGAAACAGGATATTCCTTAATCCTTTCTTTGCAGCCCAAAAGCAAAGTAGGTTCAGGTAGTGTAATATTTACAAATTTATCATTGTAACGAGGCATTTGGTAGCGCTGATGAAGTGGAAGACTAAGAATATTCCCAGTTGTTTTTAGAGCTGAGCATATCGTGATATTTTGCTGTCCAGCCTTTTCTGCAAAGAGTTCGACATCGATTTCGCCCTCTGAGCATGCCGCAGTCTGTAAAAAGAATTCTAATTTTAAAAAAAGAAGCATTTTCAATGTGATTTAGTTATAATTTTTTCGTTCCAAAAGCCACATTTTTTTTGCTTCCTCATAGAGGAAGCTTTGTTTTCGTGAAATTTTTTTTTTTTGAGATTTTCATGTCAGTACACTCAGACAGGGATGGGCACATTCGAGTGAAAAAGTATTTAAATACACGATTTAAATAGTGAATTATTTTTCACTCATTATTTATTTTTACTTGAAATAGTGAGTGGTTTTTCATTTGTAATCTTTTCAGGTATAAATAATGAGTGGTTTTCCACTCATAATTTATTTCAAGTTCAAATAATGAATGGATTTCTACTCGCAATTTATTTTAACTTTAGATCATGATTTTTTATCCACTCATTATTTATTTCGAGTTTAAATAACGAATGGTTTTTCTGAACAAGAAAAACGCTATTAATAATTAATTATAAAATAATTATAATTAAATATTATTAATTATTATTGAATATTATTAATTATTGTTAATAAAGTTTTAATTATTCATAGCGTTTTTTCTCATTCTGGTAACCCACTAATTATTTAAACTCGAAATAAATAATGAGTGGTTTTGCACTAATCATTTAAACTTGAAATGAATGATGAGTGGACAAAAAATTATTATTTAAACCAAAATAAATTGTGAGTGAAAAACCACTCATAATTCATTTTGAGTTTAAAGGATAAGTCAAAATTCATTGATTATTTTCCTTGAAAAAGATAATGAGTGAAAATACATTCATTATTTAAAAGTGAAATAAATTATAAGTGGAAAACCACTCATTATTTATATCTGAAAAGATAATGAATGAAAAACCACTCATAATTTGGACTGGGAAAGATAATGATTGAAATACCATTCATTATTTTTTTTTCTTTAAATAAATTTTGTCCATCTCTGCACTCAGAATGGTCCAAAACGTCAAGAAAAGTGATTTAGAAAAAAATGTCTGTATGTGTGTATGTGTATGTTACACGCTCAAAAAATGTAAACCTTTATAACTCGGGAACGACAGCTGAAATTTACACCATGGATAGAGGGGTCAATCCTCATCGTTCATACCAATTTTTGTTAAAATCCCCATGATCGTTAAATTTTTACGCAGTTTTGAATTTTTTCAAAAATGTTTGTTAACGCGATAACCCTTTCAATTTTCGAGATATTAAGCTCAAAATTGGTATGTACGTGAGTTTTCATACACCGATGATCCCTATTAAATTTGGTTAAGATTGATTGAAACGTTAAAATTTTATGAGATTTAAATTTTTTTAATTTGTTGATTTTTTTTCTGCAAAGCGAATTTTGATGTGAAATATCAAGCTGGAAGTTAAATGAGTACCAAATTCATGATTAACAGAAAAATACGTTAGATATTGCCCAAAAATGTTGAACGATACCATATTTTCATAGCGATGTTGTACAGTCTATATTGCGAAAAGTAGCGATTTATGTCGTATAAACTATCCATATCCTTGCTTCCCAATGAAATTTTGGAAAACACCGTTTTCTATCGTGTTCTATAAAAAAAAGACAGAGAAGATAGAGTATTCGAGGGAGTTTCCGGACCGTTTGTCCTTATTATATTTTTACAAAGTGGGAGTGTGCGCTTATTTATTTATTTTAAACAAGGATGCAAAGCGCAACGTTGCACATTGCTTCCTCATTATATTTTACTTTTTACAAAGCTTCGTCTATGAGGAAGCCAAAATCAATTACCGTACTTCCTCTTAGAAGCTCTAAAAAAGCTTTGTAAAAAGCAAAATATAATGAGGATGCAAGGTTCTGCTTTGCATCCTTTTTTTAGATAAACTAATCTATAAAATAGAATGCACAAATCATGATAATGTACCTCTCCGTGTCTCCAGAGATCCGCCAACTCATCTATGTTGACGTAGAGCGTCGGATCAGGTGACAAATGCAATGCTATATAACAGTTTTCTTTAAAGAAGTCTCCAAAGTCTAAACGATAATGAATGGTCCTAATTAGGTAAAAAAAGTATTTTAGTTAAAAAAAATAATAATTCTGCGATAGTTGTAACTTGATTATGATATTTATGGAGTTTTGTGTGTTTAACCTATGAAATCCGTTTCCTTCAACTTCGTAGTCGATGGAAGCGTCGATTTTTGCTCGTACTGGCACAGAAATTAGCAGAATTGTTGAAAGAACATAATTAACTAACATCCGGCATCTGTCACGCGCGTCTTTCATTGTAATTCGAGTTACAGAGATTAGGAAGGTGTTTTTATATTTGTAAACAATGAAATCTCACTTGACAAATGCGTTAGTTGAAAATATCGCCGCTAGATGGCGCTGGGGACGAGTGAAGTAAAAGTTCTCGAGTTTTCCGACAGGGGCGCTTATTTGAATTCAAATGTATAATTTGCACAACCGAATGAGAAGTTTTTATGTTATGGAAAAATGATCCGAATGAGTCTGTCACAATAAAAGTCTAGTTTCGTCAATAGAACAGTTTGCAAATAAACATCCTGGCGGATGTAACCCATCTTGTTGAGGTAAAAATAAATAATAGAAATCGATTTAAAAAATCCTGTCATTCCGAATACGGACTTTGATTCGCGAATTTACAAAGTACTGTCGGTACTGTCATAAATTTACGAACGAAATCCTATGTTTTTTCCATATCCTATAATATTATTATAAATAATATATTTTTCGTATCACATTTATAATAATAAAAATATACGATCATGAGAGTAATAATAATGATATTACATTTTTCTCTAAAAAAGCATGGATTTGTGTTTTGGCGGGATAAAGATTGTTGCTGTTGAAACGAGGTTGTGACTACTTATTGATCTGATTGGTCTTTCGCAGTTTCGGAAAATTAACGGCAAGACTCTTCGCTTTAGTAGCAGTAGATTCTGTGCGCGTCTTACACGTGTAAAATAAATAGCTCGAACTATTTATTTACCGCGTAATCACCAAATGAAGCATCCGCCGTGCATTCCTTTTTCCATTGTCCGATAAGACACAAAAGGTAATAGTAATTCCGTGAGACAATATAGTGTGTGTTTGCATTTAAAAAAAAACATAACTTAAGGTTAGTTGCTATGCTGCTTGAGTCGTTGTGAGTGCAAGTGAGAAACCGCCATCCGCGCTCTCAGTGCAGCGAGAGAGAGAACGATAAAAACATGTAGTACATCACGTTAAGTGGAAAAGCAAAGAAGGTCGGTGTTCTAGATATACCTAAGAATTTTGGCCATTGTAACGTCCAAGGATACCTCTGCTTCCATGAAAATTATTATTCTTTGCCCGTTGGGAACCATTTGGGTGTCCAACAACCCAATCTAGTGTTACGATAAGTGTAGGTCTACGAACAAAGCGAAGAAAGGTTATAGCACTGTGTATCTGGTAAAAAAAGTTCGATGTAAAGTTCTCGAACAAAGGATTTCGAAACTAAAACAAGATGGCTATCATGCTTGTAGATCCGAAGTCCTTTATCTTCTATAGTTTTCTTTAGACTCACATAAGAAATTTGTTAGTTCGTTGGTGCTGTCTGGGTAAGTAGCATTTATGTGCATTTTCGACTGACAAAAAGTTAGGGTAAAATGTAATACGAATTAAAATAATTTATAAATTACCAATTATTCTATATTATTTGTAAGGCATCTTCCGTTTGTGGATCATTTAAAAAAATGTTCTGTACGATGTTTGAAGAAAAACAACTCTATAGCATAAACAAACTCACACTTCTCTATTTTTGCTTCCTCATAGAGGAAGCTTTGTTTTCATGAAAATTTTTTTTTTTTCGAGATTTTCATGTCAGTACACTCAGAATGGGCCAAAATGTCGAGAAAAGTGATTTAGAAAAAATGTCTACATATGTGTGTGCGTGTGTATGTATGTTACACGATCGAAAAATGTAAGCCTTTATAATTCGGGAATGCCTTGAGATATCAAGCTGAAATTTGGACCATAGATAGAGGGATCAAGCCTTATCGTTCATACATATTTTTGTTAAAATCCACTACATCGTTAAATTATTACGCGTTTTTTAATTTTTTGAAAAATGTCTGTTTACGCGATAACTCTTTCAATTTTCGAGATATTGATCTTAAAATTGGTATGAATGTGAGCTTTCATACGCCGGTGATCGCTATTGAATTTGGTTAAGATCGGTTGAACCGTTAAAATTTTATGATGTTTTGAATTTTTCAAAAAATTGACATTATCGTTCTATTGTAACTTTTGCAAAACTTTAGATAGCGAGCTCAAATTTTGTATATAAATGAAACAATATTCAGCCATTATATATGTATAATTTAGTGACGAACGGTATGAAATTTTTGATTTTATGGAATGTTGAATATTTTTTAAAATATACATTATCACATTCACTTTCGGAAACGCTCTAATAATCACGAAATAACGTAATAACGAAATACAAAAAGCGAATCCACAACATGTATATTTATCTAATTAAAACAAGGATGCAAAGTAGAACCTTGCACATTGCTTCCTCATTATTTTTCGCGTTTTACAAAGCTTCCTCTATGAGGAAGCCAAAAATTGAATAGCATACTTCCTCATAGAGGTAGCTTTGTAAAACGCGAAAAATAATGAGGAAGCAATGTGCAAGGTTCTACTTTGCATCCTTGTTTCCGACTTATTTTTAAACTGACTATATTGTTCGGAAGTAAGATATTTATAAAAAACTTGCATAAACATATGGCTGGCGATGTTATTTCACTAAGTCAACGTGAAAATAGTACATTACGTTACAAGGAAGGGAAGTGCGAATTTCTCGTGTGAAATCAAACTTCACCCTCGGTGACAAGTTGCACGCCTCCCATGTAACGTACTATACTTTTCTCCCCATTTTGCTGAAAAAAAATCACATTTCGTGTGTACAACAAGAACGGAGAATAAGCGCATTTTTAACAAATGACGACACGCATGCGTAGTACGGTTTTTATTACTCTCGCCGAGCAGGAATTAGCTGATTACCTCCCAAGGGAGGTAATGAAAGCGGACTGCGCATGCGTACATCATTCGTAACCCTAGCAATCTCAACAACCACCGTTTTACCGTAAAAACGACCGGGTGGTGTTTGCGAAAAAAACCCCGTAAGTTGGTCGTAACAACCGTGAAAACGACTGCCCTAAAAGATGTGATGTGGTAGTTTTTTTCAGTTTATCATGGAAAACCAAAAAAACGACCCAAAAACATTGTTAGGGCAGTTGTTTTTGCGGTTGTTACGCCCGAATTCCGGTTTATTTTTTGCAAAAAATCACCCGGTTGTTTGACGGTGAAGCAGCTGGAAACGACAGTAGTCAAGATTGCTAGGGAACAAATGAATGATTTCCCGCCCGCGTTGCAAACACAAAATGGGGTTCTTTTAGCGGAGTCGGGAGAAAAATATATTTTTGCTTCCTCATAAAGGAAGCTTCATTTTCGTGAGAAAAAAAAATTCCGGTTTTTGATGTCAGGTTACTGAAAATGGTCCTAAACATCGAGAAAGATGGTTTAGAAAAAATGTGTGCGTGTGTAGCAAGCTTAAAATATGCAAACGGCTATATTTTAAGAACGGCTTTAACAATCAAACTGAAATTTGGTACGCAGGTAGACCAACTATGTTCCTTCCCTTGGAAAATTTTACGAGAAAATTCAACCATCCGCCAGATTTTATAGGACTGAATTATTCGAAAAAAAATTTGTATTCTCTTTAGCTGTCGTAATTTTTTGGCTAATGAGGTAAATAGTTCTTAACAAATTAAGTAATGTAAATGGACGGCCAGTATTAAATTTGAGCTAAATCTATCAAGTGGTTCGGATTTTATAGAACTCCGAATTTTCGAAAAACTTATGGTAACTTTCAAATTCAAGTCAACTTCGACTAACTCATTATTAGCTCAAATTTTCTCCATGGACAAAGTAATATCTCGTTGCCGTATATTTAAAATTTGGCGAAGATCGATAAAGACGTGCGGATTTTATACAATTTTTAATTTCCAAAAAATCATTGTCATCGTTGTAATTCAAGTCAACTTCGACCAATTTGGTTCAATTTTTCTGCAGGCAGGGAATAATATTCAGTAATGCTAGATGTGAAATTATGTGAAGATAGAGAAAGTACTTCAGACTATATAGCAATTTGGATATACAGTATTATATCATTTTTGTTTTTGGTACATCTGACAAAACGAGTTGAAACTTTAGACATGTATGTGATAATGTGCAAAGATATTTAGTACTAAATTTTGTGAAACACAAATGTGGCGTAAACATTTTACAGAATGTTCAATTGTTTAAACTTGGTGTTTTAAAAAAAGATTGCACAGACGGTTCTGCAAATTGCTTCCTCATTTTGCAACTTTCTCAAAGCTTTCGCTATGAGGAAGCCGAATTTGGTAGCTCTTGGAAAGGAGGGAGATGAGGAAGCACTCTGCAAGGCTCGACTTTGCAACCCTTTTTAAAAAAAGGAATTTATGGATTGCTGCTAGACACCTAAACTAGTCCAAAGTAAAGTAAAACTAGGTTTCAGAATCTTACATAATCTGAAAAAATCGAGACGATAAAACAATAATATCATCAAAGCCTTGCATCCCCTGAATACGCCTATGCATTGAAATAGCGTTGCCTCAAGGTTGTGCACGTTTTTTTTTCCTTTTTGACAGCGATAGAAGAGGTCGAACCAATTGCGGTCGCAATCGCGAGTTCTCGCTTCGAGGCATTTGGCACATCGTTTCTCCTTGAGAAATCACTGGAAAAAATGTTGCACACGTATATGCAAGAATCAAATGTTAGGTTGGAGGTAAATGTGCGCGTTTTTTGTTGTTCCTTTGTTCTGTGGAGCGGCTGTCGCAGCTTTGACAAGGGCGTATACGTCGGTTGAGTTTCATTTCGTTGGGAGGCGGTTGGGGCGGTCGTGTGTGTCAAGCTATGCGAAACCGCGATGCACCGCGAGCGTGACCGATGCAGCACGCGTCCGCTGTGGTTACGTATCAGCCCCGTAATTCTGTGCCAACCCGCGGACAGCAGACCCGTACGCTATGGCTTGTATACTCATCCCGCATACATACGCACCACCAACGCGCGCGCCTCGAGGGCATATGCGTACAAACACGATTTTAAACCGCGGCCCTCTCACGCCCTACGTACACGCTAGCTGGCTCTGACACTCGTGGAACAATGCGTGCAATCCCCGAGTCCGCAAGCAGCATCGGCTCCGAGCAGCATCCGAAACCCCATAAACAGTCAATGTTTGCCTTCATCGCTCACCGACTAATGCGACACTCGGTAGACTCGTCGAGTGAGATCGTATCATGCAGTAACTATTTGCACGTTTACGAGAATTAATATTTTGCTGCGATAATATCATGTTATGCTCAAAGCTGCGGTTACATTAAGATTATGTCACCTCTCGGTTGATAACTAAAACAGCAATGTAACTTTCTCGGGTGCAATTAATTTCTAGGGATTCAAATAATAACGGTATATTGCGCCTCGCAATTTTGCAGATCAGTATTCTTGTCTTTTATTTGATAGTCTAAGCGGTCCAGAAAAACTTGCCTTAGAACGATTTTGAGGAGTGAGTTCCTGGCAATTTCTCAAGGCGAAACGGGGTGCGAAATAATAATGGCGGGCCGAAGGATTTCGGTAGATGGCCAATTGGTAGTATACAAAAGCATATTTTAAACTTTTTGTCATGTATTTAATTTGTCCTATTTTATGTACCCAGAGCGTTGTATTTTTTTTAGCCGATGCTTTTATTGATTTATATGCCAATTTTTAAAATTATTCAACATGTCTAACTCCGACTTAAAAGAAGAATACAGCACCCTATCTTTACTCTTTACGAATATTAAGGAGGACGACCAGCTGCATGGGAGTCAAATGACGGTTCGTTCACTTACGCGATAGAACCGATTGCTGCAAATATTTTAGTCATTGCTAAAATCTTGCTATCAATAAAAATGAAATAGCAGATATGTAAATATTTCCTATTTGGACTATTTATGAAAGATAAATGATTTCAAGTTGCTGATCTGATTCGGTTGTCGAGTCCTGTCGATGTGAGCTTTCGCACTATCGTGTGTGTTAGTGTGAAGTTTGGCAACATCGCAAATTTTGTTGACATTCATTTGCCGGAGGAGATATAACCTCGTTCAAAGCCGGCTCCGAGATGGACCGGCACAATAGTCGGTTGGAACACGGTCGAACCGCTGGAAGATTCGTTTCGAGGAAGAGAACAATGTGGTGTGAAAATGGCCTTGCCGCACAAAGAAAAGAACCAAACGACCCAGCTGAGCAAGTACGTGAAAAATACGAGCATATTTTCACCCTGTACCCGAATAAAAGATAATTTAATATACCTAAAAAAACCTTTAATTATCAATTATTGTCTTGCTAAGACAACATTACGTGTATATTTTTGTACACCTAACCTCTTTTATGGTTTACCGGCTTACTGATTACGCTAAGTGATTCCAAATTTTTATATGGGATTATTCGTTTATTTTAATGTGATACTTTGAATTATATCGATGTGCGTATGTTGGGCACCTGCACACATGACTTCCGTATATGCGTGAAAATGCGATGTTGCCAAGTGTAGCCGAGTGTGACCGATGCGCTTGGAACAATGGCCGATTTCGGCTGCTGTTTGCACTTTAACTCAAAATATCTGCCTGCAATGTCCGGCAGGCCCCTTTTTTCATGATCGCGTTAGAATCGTTAGAATTTGATGAATAGATAGCGACTTTGTTATCTGCGTCATCTAACTGCCAAAGGTTTTAATTATCTGATTGAAGTGTCGAGAAAGCACTGTTTCCATAAGACCCCATGTTAAATGCCCGATTTTGGAATTCAGATTTCTTGCAAAAAATTCCGGTAAGCCGTGCTGCGATTTAACAGTAGCAAAGTTCTATGTTCAATTTACCTCATATAAAAAATTTGAGATTTTATCTAACAAGAGGTGCAGCTGGGTCACCCTCCTTAAAGAATTGCCCGTAGTATGTTATAGGCGTGACCGAATATTGTTTTAATTAATTTTTTTTATCGACTCTTGGCGGTCTATTTTTTTTCCCCATGCAATTTTGCGAAGCACTTCTCGGGTCTGAGACTGTGATCGCTAGATTCAAAGCGCGCGAAACTGAAGCCTAATTCAAATTGTGATTGTGAATCAATTCTGCCTGGGCCACAGTGGCGTAATTGGTAACGCGCTAGGCTAGAATTCTGGGTGTTCCCGTTTCGAACCCGGGTCGTGGCGAAATTTTTTCACAATTTGTTTGAGATAAATTTCGTCGATTGTTGCTGCTTGATGAATTAACTTAATTTATTAAGCAGCTACAGTCGATGTTTGTAAGAGATTCGGATTAGTGAAACTTGAATTAGGCTTCAGTTTTGCGCGCTTTGAATCTGGCGATCACGGTCTCAGACCCGAGAAGTGCTTCGCAAAATTCCATCGGAAATTTAAAAAAAGAAAAATAGACCGCCAAGAGTCGATTAAAAAAAAATTAATTAAAGAATTGCTAATACTAATTAGTTAGTATGCCGTCGAAGGGTACACCTCTCGTCTGTAATCGAACTCAGGAAAGCTTTGCAGTCTTATATAAGCTGAGGTTTCAAGTCACTTGCGAGAAACGCTTCGATCGTTCGCCATCTAGCGGAGCATTGTGCAGGGGTGTTTCGTCTGACGCCACTACATGGCAAACGGACAGAGCGTTTCTCGCAAATGTTTTGAAGTCTCAGCGTATATAAGACTGCAAACTTGTCCTGAGTATGATTACACACGAGGGATGTACCTTTCGAAGGTGTCAAACCTCTTGGGTTTACCGACCCTTTAATATCGGAGAAGATAAAAAATGCTGTTCTGTCTTATTCTTTTGACACAGAATAAAAAATGTTAGACAATACAAAAACACAAATGAAAATTAATGGAAGTAACAATCAGAAAAGATTGATAACGACTTTTAGGACTGCATAGCATGTCACCATTGTGCTGTCATCGTGCTGTAATTATCGTCCCAAATATTTTACAAAAATTACACTGTAGTAACAGAGTGACGTTCATCGCAGACACCCAGTGATACAACAGGGACCAATTATGGCAAAATACCATAATAAGCAGGTCCAATCCCCGATAAATGCCATCCAGATCCTGAAGAAAATTAACACAAGTAAGTTATATGCTAAATGTTTTGTTGTGTTGTTACTGTGCCCTATATAATGTATTGTCAATAAAGTCACACTCCCTACTATAATAACTATTACGTCGACTATACGATAAATGTTTTTCAAAATTACGGAGGTTTACAACTTGGAAGAGCTCCAACTTTCACAAAACCTTAGGCAGCGTGTCCTACGACTTCCTGCTGAAATAAATGCGATCCCGATGTTGAGGAAAATAAACGCAAGTAAGTACTAAACACCTTACCAAATTTTTAGTTGCTTGAGCTTGTTCTAATTTACATAACCGCGCATATCACAACAGCAACCAGGCAACTGGAAAGTTTCAACCCCAAGCTCATGTACATTTATGAGTCGAACATTGTAGTTTAGAGGAACGGGTCGTAGGTATATGCCTATTCAAGCAATTGCACGCTTTGCCGAGCGGACTTTACCGACGGAATTGTTGTTTGGCGAGTGGCGCACACGTATACATGGTAAATATATGTATATACATATATCGTGGCATGTCCGGTGGCGTTGGTTGATGACGAAAGTGAGGGGTAAGGCGAGGATCAGCAGCAACCAACGAGCCGCGAATGTCCGTCAGTGCTAGTGCACCGAGAACTTCAGGGGGCTGATTTCGCGAAGCGTATGGACGCATGCACGAGGGGATGCAGCGGATGCAGCGGATGCACAACTCGGTGTGTGCATAGAAGTCAGGAGGAGCGAGTGAACGAGAGGGAGGTAAAAGCCACGAAGAAGAGAGGACGTACGTTTGCGATCCATGGTCGGAATGTTACAAACGTGAGTAAAGGAGAAAGAGAAAGAAAGAGAGGGATGCAAGAGTGAAGCATGAAATATTCATGCTGACGGACACGGACTGACGCGTGCTGTTTATGCATTCGGATCCCAGGAGATTGCAAAAATACACACTCGCGCTATGCGGCTACGCTTCGCGTTTCGGACAGGGATGGAAATACACTAAAAAAATGCAAACGCAGCAGTAGCACCACCAGCAGTAGCACTACCGCCACCGGCAAAAGCTTCGTGCAGTGATATGAGCTAACGAATTCGCAAAATAAATATACCATAGCGTAAAGGTACGATTTTATTTTTAGTCCACTTTCCTTGCGCCACCTAGACTCGGGATTGATTACAACGCCCGGAAGAATCTTCGATATTGCAGCTCAATTGTCGCCTCGGCTGGCCGAGCTTTGAAGGTACTGGAATTTGGAATCTTGGCGCTTTTATCGGTAGGAAGTACGAATGTATTTGGGTCTGAGGATGCTTTCTGGCTTCAAATTGATTTTTTTTGTTCACTTTGTCGTTTTGATAATATCTGCCAAGAATTTTTTCGTTTATTACTTATTGAACAAAATTTTCGTTGAATGCTCAAAAGTTTTTGGCGGAAATATAAACAAACAAATAAAACAATATAACCCTTGGTAAAAATATCTGTTGGACCATTTCTTTGAAACTATAAACGTTCTAAAGATTTTCACCGATGTTCTAATACTTTGGAGTGAATTCCATTGAGATTTGCCGAATAACTGGATCATTTTTTTGCCGAATACCTCTAGAATGAATCGTCTATCAGAGAGTTTTGGAATATTACAGTCGTTATTAATTTCCTTTTTCGATATCAAGCCCGTATAATCACCGTTCATTTATTTTTATTTTTTCAGAAAAAAATATTATTTATAGGAATAAGCGGATTTGCATTATCCATTCGGTTTGAAGTATTTCAGCATAAATAAGAGTTCTTCGCAAATATCTATAATCTTCTTTGCAGTCTATCAATAGTATCCATAGGAAAATTTTACACAGAAAAAGCTATTTTTTCGTAAAATTGTGATTTTCTCCTACTTGATGGTAGTTTTACCTGATGGGAAAACAGATGCTTTTCCTAAATGTCTAATCCAAGATATTTTCTCGTATACTGCACATTTCAGAAAATAAATTCGGGGGTTTATGCATGAATTAAGGAGGGTCGAGCGCAAAAACAGTAACAAGAAATAGATGCTGGTTTTTTAAATACCCATTGATATGGATGGCCTGAGTTTAACTGCAAAGTTTGAGTAAGTTTATCTTCATGGTTTTCGAGAAATAAAATTCTTAAATTGATACTATTTAACATTGCTTCGTATGACAGATTGAAAATGAACGATGCATTTTTATGTTTCTAAGGATAGTTTATACGGATACCGTGCAAATAAAATATTGCAAACTATAAAGAATATATAACATCTACTTGACAATACAAGTTGCCGATGTTTTCTTGTTATTTCATAATTTTTTGTACATATACATAGTATATCGCTCAAGTTTTTGACACAATGTTGTTTTGAGGGTATATCGGATGACACTAACGTAAATGTACTTGCCCAAGATTCTTTTACACACAGTGCTTTTTTTTTGGGGATCTACTCGTTCTCTACATTTTTTATTTGATAAAAGTTATTTAATGTTCTTCCAAATTACATTCCGAACTATATTGGAAATTTCAGATTCCCATACATTTTATAAGCAGTCGGCTGAGACAGTTGAATATTTTCAGAAAAATTACGAATCTTCGATACAAAAAAAGAACGTGAACTTCTGATAAAAAAAAATTTGACATATTTTACAATTTTTAAAATTTTACTAGGTCCACTGCATCAAATCCAGGCTCACTTGCTGTCCGACGTCCCTCAGCAGTCTTCACATCCCAGCAAAATGCAAAAACCATGTTACCAGGGATCTCCTCGAAGATCCGAGGGAGTAAAGAGAGACGAGAACCAGCGCAGCCGTCATCGTCCCCGTGTTTGGCGGAGGAATGTCCGTGTAACATGGAAAGTATAGAAGCAACACTATCGTCGCTATACGCGATACCTCGTACAGGGACTATAAGCGGCCGATCCAAAAGCGTCTAGACGGCGGGCGTACACCCAATTCCGGCACGTTGGCGTGCCACTTCATAACTTATATCGAGTTGGTAGCGTTATAGCGCGGGGGCTCGGAAAGTCGTGAGAGAAGTGGCGAAGGGCGAGCGAAAGCGAGAAGGACGACGAGCCATTTGGTAGGTTGAAGGGTAGTAAAGTCTCTCCCCATTTCGTTCTTTCTCTTTCTTTCTCTTCCTGCATCGCAGTCCTCTCCATTCCATTCCATTCGAAAGAGCGTGCACCACCCGCGTCCTCTCCATCCTTCGAGCTCCACTCTATGTACGTATACACTTTGTACCCGCCCGATTTCCCAGCGTTCTCCGCTTCCTCGCGCTTTTCCACCGGCAGCTCCGGACCTTGCTTCTCTCCCGAGGCGTACATCCGTCTGGAGCGCTCGAGCCAGTCGCCTCTTGCGTATCCTCTGCAAAAAACGTACATACACAGGGTCTTGGGGGTTGGGTAGCCGCGTGGATCGTCGCAGACGAAAAGAGAGAGGACCTGTCGACTACGAGGAGTCCGCTCGCAGGACGACGACTGCTGCGAGTTCGTCGAAAGCGAGGAGGCGAGTTCTCCAACAGTTTTGACGGAAGAGCGCGTGCGAGAGACTCGTCGTCGTCTTCTTCCACTTGTTCTTCTTCTTCTTGGTATAGAAAGGCCGCCACGATGATTTGCAGACGTGTTTTCCAGGCCAGGATCCTTCCTCTCTGTCTGTACCTCAATTCTTCTTAATCTTTTTCTTCTTTTCATCCCTTTCGAGCTTCTGCGACGAGAATTCGGTCTAGCGTAAAAGTGTCTTCGTACTCTCTACGTACTCCGAGTGTCTATCTTTCGTTTCACAGCTCTTTCGCACGTTGTACTCTATATAATGCACTGGGTATTATATATTGTGTATATACGGAGGAGTGAAACACGATTGTGTGGGTTTTCGTTGGGGTGGAGTCCTTTTGTCTCGTGCAGTCGAGAATTAGACATCTTTCTTCCTCTTCATATATTAGCGGGGGCTACGGATACACAAGAGCCTTTCCGGATGAGAAGACACGTCCAACAGGCTCAAAAAGATTCTTTGTTTCAACGAAACCAGCTTTCTCTTGTGCCTCAATGTTTTTTTTTTCGCAATAATTCAAGCGATATTTACTATCCAGTCTCGTTCAGTTAATATTCGGTTTGCAGTTCGGATTTCAGCTTCAAAGGATATTCTCAAGTGGGAATTAAGTGGAATAAAAATGTACACTGAAAAAATGTTATTAATTGAATAACAATTCAATCACGAGACGCTACAAATACATATATTTTAGCTTATAACATATACAGTTATAATAAAAATTAAAATTGGATTAGAATTTGAAGAATTAGCTACAAGAGAATGATCTAAAAAAATCTAATCAAAGCCATTGAAGATACCAAAAATATAAATTCTGAACAATAATTATAATGCCCAAAACTGTTCATAAAATTTTTGAAAAACGATTTAACAAACATTGCTAGTGATGCGAACGAGCGAGAAAAAGTCGAGATCAAGACTTAGTCTCGGAATTTGACCGCTCGATTGTCATTTCAATTCGAGATTATCAACATAGCAAAATTTTTCTCTCGTTCTCGTCTTGAATTTCGCTCGACATCTCGTTTTGACAGCCGGATATTGTTTTTCTTTCTTTCCCTATTAACTTTTTCCTTTTAAATTTTTTAATGACTTCCGATGATATTAATGTTTCAAAAAAGGAATAACGCTGAGAAGAATAGAGTAAATTGAAAAATTATTTATATCAAATATCTGGTGCTGTTATTGAAGCCTTGAATCAATGAAATTATTAAATCATTGGAGTACATCCACCGCTAAATTAAAGGTGCAGGTTACGTTTTTTGTTGAATATTGTAGAGTATTTTTTCACTTCGTAGAACTACGCTAACCTTCCTAGGTTTCAGAATGACGGTTTCTTAATGATAAACGTTTAGATCGGTTTTTAGGTAGACCTCATCATGTACAGGACACCTTTTGAGGTCTAAGTCGGTTTTCAAAGACGATTCCATGCGTAGGTAGTCTACGATGATATCGGCAATACGTCGTTTCTACAGAACCCGATTCTACACATCACCGACAACACCACCGACTCTACACAACGGCAATTCGACACATGCCTCGATTCAACACAACAGCAACTTTACACATTACCAACTCGACACATCACCAACTCGACACCTGCCTCAATTCGACACAACCCCAATTCTACACAGCCCCGATTCTACACAGTCACAACTGTCACGAGCCAAATGCACAACGGCAATACTCTACACAGCCCCGATTCTACACAGGCACAAATGTCACGAGCTAAATTCACAACGGCAATACTCTACACAGACCCGATTCTACACAGGCACAACTGTCACGAGCTAAATTTACGAAAGTCCCGATTCTACACAGTCTCGCATCCAATAAACGTATGTCGTTCAAGTATTCCAACTCATCGGCGCACTATGATTGGATGTGAGTTGGTGACGGTGCAGAATCGATGATGTGTTGAATCGGGACTTTGGTGAATTTAGCTCGTGACAGGTGTGCCTGTGTAGAATCGGGGCTGTGTAGAGTATTGCCGTTCTGAATTTAGCTCGTGACATTTGCGCCTGTGTAGAATCTGGGCTGTATAGAGTATTGCCGTTGTGCATTTGGCTCGTGACAGATGTGACTGTGTAGAACCGGGGCTGTGTAGAATTGGGGTTGTGTCGAATTGAGGCATGTGTCGAGTTGGTGATGTGTACAGTTGCTGTTGTGTTGAATCGAGGCATGTGTCGAATTGCCGTTGTGTAGAGTCGGTGGTGTTGAGTCGGTGATGTGTAGAATCGGGTTCTGTAGAAACGACGTATTGCCATGATATCCAGAATTTCTGAATAATCCGAAGACATCCGTAGTCCTCGTGTAATTCGAGACTCAGATCCATTTTCACGTAGTTATATTCAAACTCGACCTGAACCTTGGAATCTATGGGGACGACGTAAATACGTGTCAAAACGTCGTTTTGATACGTATTTCATTTTATTGCCGAAGATGTCCGTGATTCTATGAAACTTTTTCGCTCGGTGTAGTCCTTGTACATCAGACAATCAACGTCTAAAGCCCTTAGAAGCCTACTATACTTACATGCCAACATTTCGGGAAGCTGTTAGGCACACAATTTCATTTTGGTGATGGGTGGCAGAGCCTAATGGAGCATATCCTATCGTATCGTGCGATACTGTCGCATTCAGATACATAACATAGCCTCTATTTTTTCACAGTTTATCTGTGATAAGTTTTCAAGATCTCGCTCGATCTCGTTTATTATTTCAAGCAAGATCGAGCGAGATTATGATTTTTTTTCATACCGCAAGCTCGAGACAAGAACTTCAGACAAATGACAAACGCAAGACAAAGCGAGCGAGATTCGAGAATTATCTCAGCTATGATTTTCTCGTCATCCTCTTTTAAAAAGTTGGTGGCTCGAGATATCTCGAAAATATCGAAAATATCGCAGTCATTGTCATCGTTTTATTCGTGCTATCATTGGTCGGAGGTGTCGTCAGTCAGTCACACTGCGATCGGGACCAATATCATGCATTCATTTTTTTTTTGTTTATGTCAAAACTTATATAAAGAGACTCAGGCGCTTAAGCGCCCGAGTCCGCTTAACCCTAGTATTGTAAAACAATTAAAACTCTTATTAAATAATATATTTTTTTTTATTCTTATAATTTCTCTTTTCTGTAACATGTTGGCTCTCTATTTGCCAAGGGGAAATATACTACAGAAGGCAAACAAATACATACTAGGGTGTTTCACTTTTAACTTTTATTTTCTTTTTCTACCCCACCCTCTAAAAGGTAAGTTCCTGACACGAAAAATGCACTTTCGAAAGCGAAATGGTAGCAAAAAAATTTGAAGAGGTGCCTCAGTGAATAAATAGCCTTAAATCACAGGAGGCACCTCTTACAATCACTTTCATGGATACCCCCTTTTCTAAATTATTATTTACAACTAGGTGGGCTACCACGCGAAAGGAGGTCACCAAGAACAAAGAGTAAGAGGCCCCAAATTTTCCTCCTATTGTATTTTGTGAAAATCATTAAAAAGTGTTATTCTATCCATTTGGAGGATGAGAGATTACCAATAGTTTTTCGCGTTTTTCTTGCTAAATATTGATCCTAGAGCGGAAAGATGTTATTTCAGGATCACTGTCTTTTTCGCTTTTCTCGTCTCCTGTTGGCTCTATTGATAAACTCTGGAATGAAGCATGAAAGATGTAGAGATGAAAAATTCTTCTTCACACCATCAAATACTGAATATAAGGTGTCAAAAATGAGCGAATTCATTTTTTTTACCTCCTGCATTTCAATATTCCATATTTATACGTTTCAATTCACCTTATGGATGGCGGGGTGTAGAAAATAATTGTAAGAGGTGTCGCATCCGATTTTGGACTTTTTTTTCATTGAAACATACCATAAGATTTTTTGCTCGTACATCTTTTTGGCGAGTGCATGTTTTGTGTCAGAGACCTATCTTTTAAAGAATGAAGTGAAGAATGAAAACAAAAAAGTTAAAAGTGACACACTGTAATACATAAAAACCGACGGTACATGGCATTGTTTAAATTTGTTATGCCTTTGTAAAAAATCGAGATGAAGTTCAAAATCCAACATTTGTTTGTGGCAGAATGTTATTAAATCAACGATTTTTCGTGTATTTTTTTCAGTTACACGCTTCAAAACGCTTCGATCCAATTGAAAAAACGTAGTCTGATCGAGTTTCGAGCGCAGGATTTGTTTTCAATTAGTTTTAGCGGTATCAACTGTAAAGTGGCCCCGAAGCTCTTTTCCCGCGGTTTGTTTTCCATGTAACGGAGTGCGGGACGCGATAGAGTCGTGTGTGGAACCGCACAGTGTCACAGAGAGTTTGTTGCCCGAAGTGGGAACGAAGGATGAGAAATCGAGGGGAATGAAGAGAGCCGCCGAGAGTCCGGAGGGTAACGTTTAAATATGCATGCGGTAAAATTATCCTAAGCAAACTGTCCGAACGACCTGGCGCCTCGGCTCGTTAGGGGTTTGATCCGAGGTCAGCGAGGTAAACTCTGAGCTCTGCGCAGGCATTTTCTCTCTCTCTAACTGCATCTGACAAGCGAGGAAGCATCTATCACGGATTCGTAATTCCGAAGTAACCGGAACAGGTTGCACAGCGTAAAATCATGCACTAGAATCGTCCTTGAGTCTGGACGATGTCACGGTCCTTAGGTTAAATAAATATTCAGAGAAGGGTGTGTTGAATTTCCGTTTAAGTTGAAACTAACGATTTAAAGAGGTTTGAATGCTTTGCACTAGGCAAATCTGTAACACTTTATTCTAAGTGTTTCTGTTAAGGAGGGCGACCAGCTGCACCTCTTGTTAGATAAAATCTCAAATTTTTTATATGAGATAAATTGAACATAGAACTTTGCTACTGTTAAATCGCAGAACGGCTTACCGAACTTTTTTTCAAGAAATCTGAATTCAAAAATCGTGCATTTAACATGGGGTCTTATGGAAACAGTGCTTTCTCCACACTTCAATCAGATAATTAAAACCTTTGGCAGTTAGATGACGCAGATAACAAAGTCGCTATCTGTTCATCAAATTCTCACGATTCTAACGCGATCATGAAAAAAAGGGGCCTGCCGGACATTGCAGGCAGATATTTTGAGTTGAAGTGCAAGCAGCAGCTGAAATCGGCCATTGTTCCAAGCGTATCGGTCACACTCGGCTACACTTGGCAACATCGCATTTTCACGCATATACGGAAGTCATGTGTGCAGGCGCCCAACATACGCACATCAATATAATTCAAAGTATCACATTAAAATAAATTAATAATCCCATATAAAAATTTGGAATCAATTAGTTAGCGTAATCAGTAAGCCGGTAAACCATAAAAGAGGTTAGGTGTACAAAAATATATACGTAATGTTGTCTTAGCAAGACAATAATTGATAATTAAAGATTTTTTTAGGTATATTACATTATCTTTTATTCGGGTACAGGGTGAAAATATGCTCGTATTTTTCACGCACTTGCTCAGCTGGGCCGTTTGGTTTTTTCTTTGTGCGGCAAGGACATTTTCACACCACATTGTTCTCTTCCTCGAAACGAATCTTCCAGCGGTTCGACCGTGTTCCAACCGACTATTGTGCCGGTCCATCTCAGAGCCGGCTTTGAAAGAGGTTATATCTCCTCTGGCAAACGAATGTCAGAAAAATTTGCGATGTTGCCAAGCGTCACACTAACACAGGCGATAGTGCGAAAGCTCACATCGACAGGACTCGACAACCGAATCAAATCAGCAACTTGAAATCATTTATCTTTCATAAATAGTCCAAATAGGAAATATTCACATATCTCCTATTTCATTTTTATTGATAGCAAGATTTTAGCAATGACTAAAATATTTGTAGCAATCGGTTCTATCGCGTAAGTGAACGAACCGTCATTTGACTCCCATGCAGCTGGTCGTCCTCCTTAAGTTTTGGGCATTGAATAACCGTGGAAAGTAATTTGTCTTACAGCATATGTCCGTAATTCAGAAATATTTTAATAGTCACAAATTTGCAGCGGTGAGTAATTATCATAGTTGTTATTCTCTTTCATGAAAAATCCTTTGCTTTACAGTCTAGATATTTTAGTGTGTTAATAGTAGAAAAACTAAAACCATTTTTTTTTACAATTAAATAAATTGTGATCAGTACATTTTTTGCACTTATGAGTATTTCTAATGATTTAAGTCAACATTATCTAGTAATTTGTCAATTTACTTTAATTAATTAACGTCCATACTGCTATTTGTTGTAGGAAATTCTGCAGAAACGCTCAAAAATATTTAGTATTGATTTGTCAAGTGTGAAGCGCTTCACCTTTCGTAATTATGTTCACATCTGTCTCTGATATAATTCTACGAAATTACAAACTCGGTGAAATTGTAGAATGTCTATCGCCTGGAGAGTTCTCTACAGGGAGAGTTGTAATCCGGTAGAACTGTAATGTAGTGGAGTTATGATATGGTAGTGATGCTCTTGGATGTGTGTATTTTGGGAAAGTTGTAATGCTGTCAAATTATGCGCTACTGTTTGGTTTGGTTGAGGTGTTTTCTGATAGTCATGTATTTCCGTAAAGATGTATCTGGTAGACATGCCCTTACAATAGTTAATGGCACACGAAAAATATCATCTTTTAAGAACTTTATCTAAACGTTTGATACATTTTTTTTTAATTTCATCATCTCCGAGTCAAGATATGTAAACTTACACTTAACAATTCGACCAACCCCAGATGTTGGATTTTATTCATTATTTTGCTTTCTCAAAGAGGAAACTTTGTTTTTATGAAAAAAAAATTTTTCGCGATTTTCATGCCAGTATGCTTAGAGTTGTTCAAAACGTCGAGAATAGTGGTTTATAAAAAATGTCTGTATGTATATGTGTGTGTGTGTGTCCTGGGCTCCGAAAATTCGATGAACTATTACTCAGTAACCGTTCGAGCGATATGGCTCAAATTTGGCACGAAAGTGGAGTTGTTGTCCCGCTTTGAATGTTGAGATTTGTGAAAAAAAAAATCAGCCATTTCGATTTTATGGTACTTTTAATTTTTTTAAAAAAGGGCGTGGTCGCTCTAACTTTCGTAAAAATTAGACGATTTTGTTAAATAGTTGTTTATAAATAAATATACGTTCAATGTTGTTTGGCATTGCATTTGGGTGAAATCGGTAAAGTGGTTCAGATTTTATAGATGTTTGAATTTTTCGAAAAAAAATCATTTTTTTTTATAAATCACGTCGAATTTCACCAATTTAACCGAAATGTTTTACAGACGAAAAGGAACATGCAGCTATGCCAAGTACCAAATTTGACGATGATCGGTAAAGTGGTTCAGATTTTACGACATTTTAAAAATTACAAAAAAAAAAAACGATTTTCGCTCTAGCATCAGCAAAAGTTGAGAATGCGAGACAAATGTTTGTACTCAATAGAAATAAGAATGCAAAGTAGAACTTTACACACTGCTTCATATATAATTTTTATTTTTTTTAAATTTATAATGACCGCTTGTCCCAAAATAGAATTGCTCATAACTCTCGAACGGCGTGACGAATCGAGATGAAAATTTACACAAAAGAGGAGGATAAACTCCGTTTTCGTTATTTTGATTAAGGTAGTCCTTGCGCATTAAGCTGAGGTCAAATAAATTTTCGAAAAATGGGAGGGAATTGCAAACACTTTTCGCCAATATAAACAAGGCTGCAAAGTAAAACTTTGCAAATTGCTTCCTGATTATTGTTGGATTTTTATAAAGCTTCCTCTATGAGGAAGCCAAAATAGATTAACTTGCTTCCTCATAGAGGTAGATTTGTAAAAATTCAACAATAATGAGGAAGCAATTTGCAAAGTTCTACTTTGCAGCCTTTTTTTACGTATTCACCCTTGCCAATGGAGTACGCTGATTTCTAAAATAGATTTTTTAATTTCCATTTCAAACTTATGGTTCTTTTTATTTTCTAAGCTGGAAACTTTCAAATGCTTATATCTTCTGAAATATTAATATGAACGGGAAAAAAATTATGCGTGAAAATTCTTCGTCTTGTGGTACACTCTCATGTGAGTATTTAAACAAAATTTTACTTCGAGTAGAACATGGAATCATATTATATATTTTTGTATTACCCGAGATTATTTTAAACCAAATTCTATTGCATTAATTAATTCTTATAAATCTGAAATATTAATGTAAAGGTGAAGGTGAAATTGGACGTCACTTGCCTAAATATAATTTTACGATTTATTTTACAATTGATCAAACGTAAAAAAAATCGTAGAATGACGTTAAACAAATTTAAAACGTAATTGGTCTTGTGTTCAAAAGAAATAATTAAAATGTACAAAGTATCGTTCGTGATAACTTCAAAGACTGTGTTGTGCCCAGAATTATTTAAGGAAATTGTTTGGTCGTTGACCGAACATGTTCAGTGCACCGCTTAAGCTTCGCCACGGAGCGAGCTAGAAATACGAAACCACGTTTATTCGTCAGACGTTTTTGGAGCAATTGGGCAATCGAACGATTTCGAAAGAGCTCGCGCTTTGACTCAGCGCGGAGTCGGTATCGTTCGATGAAGCAATGTACGCGGAAGCAATAAATGCACACGCACCGATTTTAGGCAAATTGCTGGGAATTAATCGGGAATAACTTTAGTCTTCAATCGAACATCAAAGTGACCAGTCGGTCTTGGGTCAGACTCGCCCATAAGTAACAGAATCGAGACGAGCTCGATATTGTAATACACTATATTGTTATTTGTTTAAATAAATCTTCTTAACTTTGCGTTATTTACTTGAGTCCAACTCTTTATTGGCAAACGATCCCAATAAATAAAATATATGTTAAATTGACCCCCCTGCGGGCATAACAACTGAGAAAAACCAAGTGCTCAATAAGTAATATATCTTCACCAAAATAGACGATTAGTAAATAGACAATGTATAAATCTAAATAAAAATTGTTGAATATATCAGAATTACATTGGTGATCACACCAAGGCTTATCGCAATCGGTTTTTAATGTTTAAGGAGGTCGTCCCGTGGCTCTAGTTATTAGATTGAGTTACAAATTTTAAATATATAACAGATTGAGAGCTAATCTTTACGATGGCTAAATACTAAAACTGATTACCGCAATTATTTGCAAGCAATCCAAGAATTTAACACAGGCTCTTATGGGTCGGGCGCTTATTGAACACTTCATACCATTTTTTTTTTTATATTTGGCGATTAGCTAGCTTCGATAAGAAAGTTTCCACTTATGGATTATTATTTCAAGTTTCTAACGAGATCATAAAAAAGTACTTGAACCCAATATTTCGCACAGAATTATTTAGTTAAATATGACAAAATCGAGGCAGACCGAAGAAAAAACCTCCCGCTCACAAACCCCCGTGACGCTTGGCAACATCGCACAGCTGCTTAGAAAATGGCAGAGAATGTATAAATGAGACCGAGGGATATATCCCAAATGTACATTATTTTCATTACGTACAAATGCAATGATCAGCGTGTACGCTGTGTCAATTCATTCTGTAGCCGGCGAATTTTGAGGTTATAAAGATCGCGCATAAACAGAAACTGCTGTGTTGCCAAGTCGTGCAGTCTTTCTCTCCTCGCTCCAAAACAGCTGTTCGGGTTTCATCGAAACTGAAGTAAATCAGCAACCATTTATCATATCGCTCAAATTAATTATATTACGCGTATAGGCTGTAATGTGTGAGTGTGTGACTAAATTGGTGAATTTTTTTTGCAATGTTAGAATCATTTTTATTTAGTCGTTTTTGTCTACTTATTTTTAAATCGTAATTTGACTTCGATGCCACGAGACGACCTCCTTAAGGAGGGCGACCAGCTGCACCTCTTGTTAGATAAAATCTCAATTTTTTTATATGAGATAAATTGAACATAGAACTTTGCTACTGTTAAATCGCAGCACGGCTTACCGGACTTTTTTTTTCAAGAAATCTGAATTCAAAAATCGTGCATTTAACATGGGGTCTTATGGAAACAGTGCTTTCTCGACACTTCAATCAGATAATTAAAACCTTTGGCAGTTAGATGACGCAGATAACAAAGTCGCTATCTGTTCATCAAATTCTAACGATTCTAACGCGATCATGAAAAAAGGGGCCTACCGGACATTGCAGGCAGATATTTTGAGTTGAAGTGCAAGCAGCAGCCGAAATCGGCCATTGTTCCAAGCGCATCGGTCACACTCGGCTACACTTGGCAACATCGCATTTTCACGCATATATGGAAGTCATGTGTGCAGGCGCCCAACATACGCACATCGATATAATTCAAAGTATCACATTAAAATAAACGAATAAACTCATATAAAAATTTGGAATCACTTAGTTAGCGTAATCAGTAAGCCGGTAAACCATAAAAGAGGTTAGGTGTACAAAAATATACACGTTATGTTGTCTTAGCAAGACAATAATTGATAATTAAAGGTTTTTTTAGGTATATTACATTATCTTTCATTCGGGTACAGGGTGAAAATATGCTCGTATTTGCACGCACTTGCTCAGCTGGGTCATTTGGTTTTTTCTTTGTGCGGCAAGGACATTTTCACACTACATTGTTCTCTTCCTCGAAACGAATCTTCCAGTGGTTCGACCGTGTTCCAACCGACTATTGTGCCGGTCCATCTCGGAGCCGGCTTTGAAAGAGGTTATATCTCCTCCGGCAAACGAATGTCAACAAAATTTGCGATGTTGCTAAACGTCACACTACGCACACGATAGTGCGAAAGCTCACATCGACAGGACTCGACAACCGAATCAAATCAGCAACTTGAAATCATTTATCTTTCATAAATAGTCCAAATAGGAAATATTTACATATCTGCTATTTCATTTTTATTGATAGCAAGATTTTAGCAATGACTAAAATATTTGTAGTAATCTGTTCTATCGCGTAGGTGAACGAACCGTCATTTGACTCCCATGCCTCGTCCTCCTTAAGAAATATTTCGGTGCTATGTGGTGTCTAGCAAAAAGATTTACTACCGTCGGCATGACAAAGATAGCTAATAAAATGATTATTGCAAAGGTAAAAATGATTCCTTGTATTATCGATTACTGTTATGCGTCATATAGATTTTTCCATGCGGACTCGATTAAATTACAAATCTTAAGGTGAGATTATCCCGGTGGTGCTGCCTTAAGTGCACATCGTAAAATGTTGGTGAATGAAAAGCAAAAGGCTTGTTGAATAACAAAAAGGAAAATGATTGTCCAACAAATGCCAATTAGTCGGTGAGACTTAATTCTGACGACGACACGTTTATCGCGTAGGAAGATGATTGTCTCTTGGCAAGCTCGAGTTGTCGTGTACCTGAATCTCCTCGCAATTAAAACGCTACGGGAAATGGCGGGGTGTGTGTACGAGTCGGGACGTTCTCTCGGTCGTCGCCTGTAAGTTAGAGCCGAGTATATTCAAATGAGGATGAGTAGAGAAGGAAGCAAAGCGTCCCTAGGTGTTGTGCTCCTGGCACAGTCACCAAAGCCGCGTTGCAAGTCGAAGTCACAGAGAGATCTCGCATTGTTTGTCCTCGTTGTCTTGTTTCTCGACGAGACGCCAGATTCCCCTCTCTCATGCTCTTTCGTTGTGTGTGTATATTTGTGTGTGCTACCGAGGCTTCCGATGAATTATTCAACTTGTAGTGTTGAATAAATAGACCAACTCAAAGTCTACCACTCGTTTGAGCCTTTGCTTCTAAATCAACCCTTTATATAAGTCAGTAAGCTCGTATCTGCAAAGGATTAACTAGGTTAAGTCACAAGATCAAAAAGTTCAAGTTCGTCCATAGTCATGATTTTCTTATTGAACTGTACTACCATCGACATCGAGTAACAGGGAATATATAAAACCGGCTCCACCGGATTATTTTTGCTTCCTTATAAAGGAAGCTTTGTTTGCAGGAATTTTTTTTTTTTTCAACATTTTTATGTTAGGATATTTAGAGTGAACCAAAACATCAAGAAAAGTTGTGGTGAAAAGATGTCTGTATGTGTGCAGGGCTTAAAATCTCAATCCTCTATAACTCGAGAACCGTTCAACCGATTGAGCTGCAATTTGACACACAAATGTAGCAGCGGAGCGTCTTTGATTGTTGCAATTTTTGAGAAAATGTATGAAAAAATGTGGATTTCATTGAATTACTATTTAATTCAATGAATTAATTTATTAAGGCCGAAATCGAAAAGGCAGTTCGGTTTTAAGGAGTTAAGAAATTTTGAAATATTTACGGTATTGCATTTATTTTTGTAAAACATGAACAACCGAGCATACGTTTTGTACGTTATCGACAATTTTTTGTTCGGATTATGTAGGATTTAAAAATTTTCTTTATTATTTCTTGATGACTAAAAACTCGCTAAACTTTAGTTTTTCAAGTTTTTTTAAAACAACGATACAAAGTAGAACCTTGCATATTTCTTCCTCATTTTGCTTCCTCATAGAGGAAGCTTTGTTTTCATGAAAAAAAAAAAATTCGAGATTTTTATGTCAGGACACTTAGAATTGTCCAAAATGTCCAAACAAGTGATCTGGAAAAAATGTCCGTATGTATGTGTGAGTGTGTGTGTGTATACAACTCTGGAAATTCGAACGCTGATAACTCAAGAACCGTTTTGTATATCGGGCTCAAATTTGGCACACAAGTGTAGCAGCAGGCCCTCTTCAACTGCAGCAATTTTCGACAAAATCTGTGCGAAAATTTCGATTTGATGCCGTTTTGAATTTTTTGAAAACAGGAGGTGGTCGCTCTAACTTTCGTAAAATTTAGTCTGATTCGCTAAATAGTTGGCTATAAATGCAGGTGCATTCAATGTTGTTTGGTGTTGAATTTAGTTCGAATCAGTAAAGTGGTTTAGATTGTATGGAATTTTGAATTTTTCAAAAAATTGACATTATTGCTCTATTGTAACTTTTGCAAAACTTGTGATAGCGAGCTCAAATTTTGTATATAAATGAAACAATATTCAGTCATTATATATGTATAATTTCGTGACGAACGTTATGAAATTTTTGATTTTATGGAATGTTGAATTATTTTTAAAAATATACGTTATCACATTTACTTTCGGAAACGCTCTAATAATAACGGAATAACGAAACAGAAAAAGCGAATTCACAGCATGTTTATTTATCCAATTAAAAAAAAGGATGCAAAGTAGAACCTTGCACAGTGCTTGCTCATTATTTTTCGATTTTTATAAAGCTTTCTCTATGAGGAAGTTAAAATTGAATAACATACTTCCTCATAGAGTTGTATATATATGTTGTATTTTACATTTTTTTCGCTATCATCTACGTAAATAATATTTATTCTTAGTGAACACCTTACTTTAGAATAGATGTAGTTCAATGTATTGTTCTGTATTACTGATAAAATTTAGCGTGAATATATTATATTTCTATTTTTTTTCGTATAAATAAATAAATAGATAAATAAACAAATAAATAAATCCTAACGATGATTTTGTTCAAAACCAAAATGCCACCAAGAGCATTTTAAATCGATCTCTATCTCCATAAACTGAATCATTTTTTTTAGGTTCGACACAATTTTTTTCAATATCGCTCACAACTATTCTCGTCTTTACTTATTTCACAAGTTTGAGCTCCACTGTGAATTCATCGTAAAAAAAATCTGCTCCTGTTTCCAAGCAATATTATGTTATTCGTAGCAAAGAAGCAAGTAATGGTTTTAAAATAGATGTTTAAAAGTCTTCGTTTCATCTCATCGATATTTTATTTAACTTGTGCTGCGTATCTCCCGAATTGTCTCGTCGATTTTCTATTGAAGTTGTACATCGCGAATACGAGAGTGGCAATCAGAGAGATTCTTGGCTGCTTTCTACTTCTGTTTCCGCATCTCAAAAGACTGCTTCGATATTTGCCTTTGTCAAAGAATTATTCATATCGCTTCGATGGCTATCGATAGCCCGGCTATCTTTCTCGTTTTTCTCTTACCCCGTACTCTGAGCTTTCTCTAGCTTTCTTCGATCTCGATGGTACAAGAGTGCCTCGCCGAATGCTCGGTACAAATTAAATCTCAATTAGTACGCCTTCGAGGCTCAACCGTCTTCCTGTATTGCCGACGAGCTCGACGAAAGTACACGATATAAACGAGCTTTGGCCCATTGCCCACTTCTCTGGATCGTCTCTTGTAGGTTTTACTGTATTCTGTAGCAAAAGACGAAGAAGAAGATAAAGAAGAAGAAGAGGGAAAGGAAAAGGAAGTGCAAGGAGTAGTTGAACAGAAGTGGAGAAAGGTTGGTGAGTTTAAGGGTGGTACAGGCTCATCCCTTATAGACGTTCATCTCTCCTCGTCTCAGCCAACTCCTTCCTACCTTGGCTTTCCAATGACTTGTTCTCTTCTGGATCCTCCTCCTTCTCGTTTTCGTCTTTTTTTTCTTCATGCCGTCTTGTCTTCTCGTTGAACAGACGTACAGGCGTCTTTAACGGGAAGCTCTGTGCACAATGGAGTAAATATACGATGCAAATCTCGACGAGTGGTTTTTAGAAAAGCACAAGCATCCTTTCTTTCTCTCTTCCTCATCCTTTTGCTGCGCATAGGCCACTTTTTTGTCTTGTTCTTCTTCGATTCTGGGCCTGTGCCATCTGTAAAACAGCATGTTGTAGACTAGGCAAAACGAGTATGGAATGTACAGCACTGGTACCAGCCGCAAATGCTTTTTCTTTCCTATCTTTGAGAAGATGAAAAGAAAAAAAAGAACCTGCCAAGTAGAACCTTTCTCATTGCTTCCTCGTTATTTTTCCAAAGCCACCTTAGTGAGGAGGGATGTTTATCAACTTTGGTTTTCACATAGAGAAAGCTCTGTGAAAAGTGGACAATAATGAGTATTGTTAAGAATATTTTAAGCTCTTCAGGATTAGATATTTCGAAGAAATGTTAAAGTTACAGCATTTGGAACGTTGAAATATTTATAAGGCGAATGTCGAAGTCATAGAATATGAACCATTGATCATTGGTTGTGCACCCCGAGAAATAGTTTTGATGAATTTATTTGACTCAAATACGGAATCTATTTCAAGCTTATTTCTTTTAAATTCCATCAAATAAAACTTATTTTGAATTAATACGATTTGTTTAAATAAAATAAAATTTATTTGATCGAAATAAGATCCTGTTATGCTAGCATTTGAATGAGAAATTTATTTAATGGCTGGCCTAATGGAATTTTTTGTATACAAATAAATCGTAATAATTTTCAATAAAATTTATTTGATTCAATTAAACCGGCAAGACCGATTTCTCTGGGGATATGCTTTGACTATTATATATTTTTGCACGAATTACTTTTTATGACTTCGCGAAGGTTACAACTTCTGAACGGAGGTTCCGACAGCATTCAAATTTTTACAGCATATTCTATGTATCAATTACGCGTGAACTACGAAAAAAAATTAATTACTCAATCAGAAAAAAATATGTTAGTAGGAAATTGATTCAAAAAGTTTACGTCCTCCAATATTTACTTCTTCTTCTTCGGCTTTCCAATGATTTGTCTTCTTTTGGACCCTTTCCCTTTTCGTTTTCTTCTTTTTTTCATGTCGTCGTCTTTTCTCCTTGAACAGTCGTATAGTCGTCTTTAACGGAAAGCTCTGGACACAATGGAGTAAATATACGATGCTAATCTCGAAGAGTGGTTTTTAGAAAAGCACGAACATTTTTTCTTTCTCTTTCCCTCTCCTTTATACTGCGCACGGGCCACTTTTCCGACTTTTTCCTTTTCTTGTTCTTCTTCTTCTTCGATTGCTAGCCTCCGCCATATGTAAAACAGCATGTTGTAGACAAAACTAGTATGGAGTGTACAATACTGGTATCAGACGCAAATGGTTCTTCTTTCCTATCTTTGAGAAGATGAAAGGGAAAAAAGAGAATCCATCTAGTAGAACCATTCTCATTGCTTCCTCATTATTTTCACAAAGTCATCTCTGTGAGGAAGTATGTTTATCGACTTTGGTTTTCACAGAGAGAAAGCTGTGTGAGAAGTGAACAATAATGAGGAAGCAACGTGTTGGATATACTACCTTGGATCTTTGTGTTAAATAATAAATTTCATAACTTGTGAAGCCCGTCAACGATCCGAGATAAATTCGATACGAACACCAAGTTCGCAACTGCACCCGTGGAGGAAGTTTGAGTTCAATAGCTTCAAATTTATATGAGCTGGCTCGTTTACTTTGTTTAGAGTTTTTGACTAATTACATCATTTGTACGACAGCAATAATTATAATGATTAAAACCATGAAAAATCATTATGAATACATGGCCCGCTTTATTAGCAATAGAGTTCGAAGACATCGTAACGGAAGAAATGTTGTTTATATATTAGTTTACAAAAAGTTTAGCAGACGTTCAGAAATCTTTTTTTGTTTTCATGTGCAATTACGAAGTTTTAGAATGATTAATCCGGTAGTCTTATAAAAACGGTCTTGAAAGTTGTAAAACATAGAAATTTCAAGAATGCGAATGAAAATCTTTAAACAAATATTTGTTTGTGGAAGACGGAGCGCATTCGTTTCATAAGGAACTAAGTACGTTTCGATACAAACTGCGGAGTCGAGTCGAAACCGTGAAAACATCGTACGCGCTTAAACGCATCATTTCGTCCACGTGTTACATCATGATGCAACTTCACAATATTTCTTGAAAACACTTAGAAAAATTTCTAAAGGAAATTTTATCATGGAGACTCATAGTTTAGCGAAAACAAGAATTAGGGTGAGAATCGCCGCGCCGTCGTCGGTCGGGTCAATCTCTAGACAAGTGGAAAAGAAATAGAAAAAGAATAGTCGGAGAGCTCTCTTGTTTGGTGATGACAAAAGAAGAAAGCCTAATAATCAACAGAGGCCTCATGACTTGTTCGACCGACTGTCCGTCGGTAAAAATTGAGTTCTATTGGAAAATCCTCCAACCACCTAAGAACCATAATTGAAAACCCACATGTGGGCCTAAGGAACGACTGAAGTTTCCCACGAAAAATTGATAATCAAATAAGGTTTTAACTTTCATACTTGAAAGCTTGGTGTCAGAATGTATACTCTCTAAAACTGTCTTGCAGTGTTCAAATAGCAGCGTTCTCACTCATTACATTATTAGGATTAATTACCTGATCGTTTTTCTCTACTGATGATTTTTCCGACGAAGTCAAGCAAGAACAAAGAATAGGCGACAATGAAAATTATGCTTCCTGCAAACCAAAGTGTAAAAACTTAATAGATTAACCAATAATGTTTAATTATCAAAACAAATTAAATCACAATTACAAAGTTTGGAAAACCGCGACAGGAAATAGTTTGCATTTCCATTTTCGTGAATAAATATTTGCTGAAGCGCAAATTATAACGCGAAGGCAAACACGTTAGATACGTCCGAATTTTTTATATCTTGGAGTCTGAGTATTCATCTTTTATTTGTGAGGAATTACGAGATACGTTACCGGATATCTAATTAAGTAAATAAATTTTTAAAACAGAGTTTTATACATGGCGTTATATGGATAAATATAAAAAATTAACTTTTGAACAGAGAAAAAAGCATCTCAGAAATGAAATACAAAACATCTAAACAGCTCTACGTTTTCGTTAGATTTTAAAGTAACCGATATGACCATAAAAAGTAGTAGTCACCGGACATTTCAGCGAGTTATTGCAAGTTAATTGCAAGAAATTGCGTCGTGCAAAAACAATCTCTACCAGCTGTTCAAGATGGCGTCGAAGTTTGGCAACGTTGCACATCAGCTATATACGCGACAGTTACCATAGGTCGGTATATACTCGTAGTGTTCTGCAATGAAAATGAATGAAAATGATCGCTCGCATCCTAAATTCGACGTAATTTTAACCTATCGATACTCTTGAATTTTTCATTTTTATGGGAGTTGATTCTACCTACAAGAAAAAGAAGAACAATCGTTCAGCTAATTTGTTCAGGTCGACAATGCGATTTTTCGCCGGTTGATCAAATTTCACTTGCGTCGATTCTTCACTGTATCTGACTTTTTTTGTTGCTTGAATGTTGTCGAACCACGCTTTTCTTTTACGCGTAATGAATTGGCCGTTTCTTTTTCCGCGATCCGCTCTAACGTCGTGTCTTTTTTTTTGGAGAATTCGACATGACAGAGCAGATTCGCAAAACAAACTTCGCAAACCTAACCTCGTTTCATTTCGGTAACGTACGATGCCGGTCGATATGGCGGTGTTGCCACGATGTGTCGTGTGCTTATAGAGCCAATGGCGGACGAGTCAAGACACAAGTCAAATTAGTTTTAATAACATAATTAAATTAATTACGCACGTGAAAACAATTTCGTAATATGATTGAATGAAACTTTTTTATTTTAGAATTTAATTGTGGAATATGCAGAAAGAATGAATTATTTTATTCGTCGATGACGATAGTTGCTAGTATCTATGACTCAGGCGTATTGACATAGCTACATTAAAAACCCCCATATTAAATTTCATTAATCTGCAAAATCTCCCACATCCACAAGTTCGACGGAATTTACATCAGAACAACAGGCCAGAAAAAGAGGTCACAACACCGTCTCCTATACATCCGTTACACGGGATAAAATTACGTAAGTACCATTTAATATAACGTAAACTAGAAAAAAAATAAACCATAAGATTCACATACTTACCATCGAAATTTTCAAAAGCCTGAAAATAATTTCTTTGTTCCTCAGGAGGGCGGTGCAGAGTACAAGGTGATTAGGAATGAAACGGCCGGTGCCAGTATTTGGAGTTTCTTTTCTTGTCGTGAATTCGAGCGCATAAGGAAGATAGATGTATGCAGCAAGTATCATAATTTATTAATAATTTTTTGGCTCTACTATTAGCCAATATCAAAGTTCGTAATACTTTGAATTACAGAAATCATATATTTTCATCGTTAAATAATAACCAACAGACGAAATAAAGTAATTCACATACTTACTACCGAAATTGTCGAACGACCTAAAATAATTTCGTTGTTTTTCAAGAGAGCGATGCAGAGTACCCAGTAAACACATAATTGAACAGCAATGTAACCTGGAAGTTACATGCGATTGTAACAATGTAACGCTTGCGTTATGTTACGGTAATGTAACGTAGGAGTAACATGTGATCTTTCATTTGTTATATGCAGGTAATGTTACTGTTATGTGACATATTCTCGTTGCAGTAGCACAACAAAAGCTATGAAACCGCAACGCCACGTGCAAGTAACAATTGGGACGTCACTTTTGTGACAGGAAGACAATGTTACCATTATGTAACGTGGCAATATTGCAAAAACGTTGCACGGGAATCTAACATTTACGTAACATGCATATTACAGTGGATATGTAACATCGTAAACATGCACGTTATGTAACTGTTATATGCCGTAGTTACGTTACAGTTATATTACGAAAGTGTGTAACTGTAATGCAACATGTATGTAACGATTGTAATGTAACTGTGGCGATAGTTCGGTTATGTTACAGTTATGTAACGTGGCAACGTTGTAAGAACGTCACATATTCATACAGAATGTTATGTCCGCTAGGTGGCTAACGACTCAAAAGTTTCTCGCAAGCGACTCGTGACCCTAGCGTGTATAGGACTGAGCGACTTCGCAGTTCAAAAGAAACAGTGGGATACCCTTCGGAGGTGCCTTAACTGGTTGGCATTATTCGCCAATAGCTTGTTCTACTTTTAATTGCAGCAGCTATTTTTTGACCTTCTAAGGATAGCGATTTCGCAACCCGTGGACTTTCGTGGACTTTCAGTCGACAAAAGAACCTTACGTGAAGTTACCTTTCGAAGTTGCGGTTTCGTAACTTTTACGTTACTTTGCATCAGTAACATTACGCAGCGGACAGGCAACATAACTGAAGTGTAACGGTTATGTAACGCATGTTACCATGTTGCGTAACGCATGTTACATAACATGTTGAGTGGGAAATAATAACTTACATGTAAGTTACAGGTGATGTTGCTGGTAACTTTCGGTTACATTGCTGTTAAATTGCGATTAAATTGTGCAACATAGCAGTTACATTACGCAACGTGCGGGTAACATAACTGAAATGTAACGGTTACGTAACGCATGTTACATAACATGGTAACATTGTTGAGTGGGAAATTGTAACGTACTCACTGCAAAAACAAAGCGTGTTGCCAAGTGTCTTCTTTCCTATGATTTACATTGTAGTCACTTTTTGCACACTTTCAAGCGTGTTGCTTATCCATGGTAATTATATGTTAAAAGAATACGCTTGTAAGTGTGTAAAAAGTGACTACAATGTAAATGATAGGAAACAATACACTTGGCAACACGCTTTGTTTTTGCAGTGCATGTAAGTTACATGTAAGTTACAAATGATGTTACTTGTTACATTGGGTTACATTGCTGTAACATAACCGTCAAAGTGCGTAATACTTTGAATTACAGAAATCATACATTATCATCATTAAATAATAACCAAAATCCGAAATAATACAATTCATAAACTTACCATCGAAATTGTCGAACGACCAAAAATAATTTCTTCGTTTTTGCGGAGAGCGATGCAAAGTAGTGACTAGGAATTAAGCAGCCGGTGTCTGGAGTCTCACCTCTCGCCGTCAATTCAAGCGGTAAGTAAGATGTAAGTAAGAGTTGTATGCGGCAAGTACCATAATGTATTAATACATTTTTGGCTCTTCTACCATTAGCCATTATCAAAGTTCGTAATACTTTGAATTACAGAAATCATATATTTTCATCGTTAAATAATACCCAACGTATGAAATAATGTAATTCATATACTTACCATCGAAATTGTCGAATGACCCGGTTACGTCCTGGATGAACGAGAATTTGGAGTTTCGTTGTTCGATTAATAGTTGAAACTAATATTTCGAGTTATCGCGCCCAAGAAACAATATCGTTTATTCAATTAATTCATTGTAACATTTGTTTGATATTATTATAACATAATTCATTTTTAGCAAGATATACAATTTCACAGACTACCTTAGCGTGTAGTATTTGTCACGCAGGCCCGCGAGCCTGATAATTACAATTCAATACATGATCAAAAACTGAAGATAAGGTGTTATAAAGGCAACGGACAAAGCATATTTGGCGTACATAGTGGATGAATTTTTAGTGGTCGCGATGCGGCCCAAAACTGCTGACAGCGCGTTGCACGCGCAGCCAGCAGAATAGCAAGAAAGCAGGAAAACAGGAATAATTGAGCTGACATGAATGTACGAAAATAATGGGAAATACCGAATGTCTAGCAACTTAGAGTTGAAAGCAATCATTAATTACAATAATTAAAGTAGATAATAATAATCAGAAATAGGACGAGAAAAATAGCCAGGACGTAACAGACCCAAAATATTTGTTTCGCTGTTCAGGAGAGCGATGCAGAGTAGTGATTAGGAATGAAACAGCCGGTGCCAGTATCTGGAGTCTCTTCTCTCGTCGTGAATTCAAGCGCATACGTATGTTGGATGCATGCAACAAGTATCATTATTTATTAATAACTTGTTGGCTCTACTATTAGCCAATATCAAAGTGCGTAATACTTTGAATTACAGAAGTCATACATTGTCATCGTTAAGTAATAACCAAAATCCGAAATAATGCAATTCATATACTTACCATCGAAATTGTCGAACGACCAAAAATAATTTCTTCGTTTTTCCGGAGGGCGATGCAAAGTAGTGACTAGGAATTAAGCAGCTGGTGTCTAGAGTCTCTCCCCTCGTCGCGAATTCAAGCGTGTAAGTAAGATAGTTGTATGCGGCAAGTATCATAATATTCTCGGTGTGGAATTTACTCGGTTTTATCCGAACTATTTAACTAAGATACGCGCGGCGTCGGAGCTTTGGGAGACTTCGGAAAGTTGACCGTTGAGCCAGCAATTTCGCAGCTGGGGAGCTTCGCCGTAGTGAAGGCAAGGCTGTTGCAGCGATAGGAGAAGGATAGACGCGATGAGTTCTCTGTCGCGCTAACGGCAAAGTTTTAGCCGCACACTATCCCTATCTCTCGCACTACTCTGATGTGGCTTGTGTTGGGTCCCCATGGTTGGATGCAGCGAGAGAAAACGTAGAGAAGACGGCTTGGCAGGCACACCCGGGACGTTAATAGAGCGTACACACCTTTCATAATACACTGTACAACGACTGGCTGTAGCCTAGAGCATCTCAGTCGTTTCTTCTCACTGTTTCTCAGGTTTTCTTTACTTCCAGTAGCTTTTGACGATGCTGGCTGTCGTCCGGACGCTTCCTTCTTCTTCCTCTTCTTTCCGTACTTTTTATAATTAAGAAGACCGTTCATTTTCTCCTTGTCGGGGCCGGTGCTCTTTCATTTTTCAAGCTCCGCTTGGCTCTCGCGCCACCACCACTGTTGCCACCCCCCAACTACAAACCCCCTCCACAATCTCCCACCGCGTCATCCCTTTGCCAGACGCGAAAACCCCCCTCGACGTCCCGGAGTAAACTTCTCGGACGTGCCGAGTGATTCATGGACTCTCGCGTTCGCTCGCTAAAGGCAAAGAGAAACTAGCGAGCGGTCCACCCGGCATAGCGGAAAATACGAAAGCAGATTTCCGTTTCGACTATATACACTGTGTGTAAACACTGTACAACGGGGACGAAGAGGAAGGAGCTGCAGTTGGAGCAATACCGGCCGGAAAGACGTCGAGTAATTGAAATTTTTACTCTATCCGTCTCACTCTTTCTCTCTCTCCTTCGTTTCTCTCTAGCTTCGAAGAGCACATCGTGTGTTATGGGAGAAAAGCGGGTATATCGCTGTGCAGAGCGAGATTCAAAGTTGCGGTACGTTTCTCAAACGGCCAGTGGATTCTCGCCTCCAGGTCTCTAGCTATATATTGCGACGCTTTTCTCCAGCTATTACTCCAGGGAATTAGTTGCCGAGTGAGCCGGATGCCGTTGCTCGTGTATACACGAGTAATTTTGAGCATCGTTCTTGCTCGTTTTTTGCATCTATCTTGAAAATTACACTGTTGGCATTTTACCAATCTTAAATATTTGTTTCGCAGCAGATTTAATGTCTTTTAGCTCGAATGAGCAAGTGCGTCGTTTACTTGAAACGTTGTAAGGTAATTTTCTTCTCTTTTACTTGGTTTATTGGGGCAGCATCGACAACAACTTCTCGAGTACATTCTTGTACGTTTCAGGATACTTGGAAACATGATGGAAAGCTCAGAGAGAGAGAGAATGAAGTGACCGAGTTTGCAAGATGGGCGTAAGTAAGAGTCCTTGGTCGTCGATGGGAGATATCGAGGACTTGGCATGAAAGACCTTTGAGCAGGAGTATTATTTCGAGAGGATTGGAACTTCTCCTTCTGAATTTCTTTTTGAATTCTGATGCCAGTTTAATGCCTAAAGTGGATCTTCCTTACATAAAAATTTGCTCTTCCTTCTGACATCGTTTTTCTTCTCGATTTCGCTAAAATAATTATATTGCACGCGTTTAAAGCGGTTGCAAAATCGCTTATTTTTAACCTCGTCCGTATACTCAATTCAGTTTTATTACTCCCTAGGGCAGAGGACCGTTCATTTCTGCGCAGCGAGAGTAATGAACACCGAACTGCAAATGCGCACTTGTCATTGGTTGAAAATGAGCAATTTTTGTGTCCTTGTTTGAAACACGGATTGTAGTTATTTTTTAGCGAAATCGAATGCTATACTGAAGAGTACAGCCACTGTGGAAAAATTTATTTGACAATTCATAAAATGTATATCAAGTTTTATGCATATACAGTATATGAAATTTCATTGACCAATTTACAGGAATATTACCGTACTGTTATATGGAAAATAATTTAAAAATATTGTAATATTTAAATGGACAATTATTTTCAATTTATAGTGTATAAATATTTTATTTTCGAATATTTATTTACACGGAAAAAAAGGCTTGGTTGGACCAACCAAGTGCCTTGGTTATATATGCGCCAGACAATTAATTGGTTAGACCAACCAAGTTATTTGTTAGGCTACCAATTTCTTGGTTGGCCTAACAAATAACTTGGTTGGTCTAACCAATTAGCTTACCAAGTGACTTGGTTAGTCCAACCAAGAAATTGGTAGCCTAACAAATAACTTAGTTGGTCTAACCAATTAATTGTCTGGCGCATATATAACCAAGGCACTTGGTTGTTCCAACCAAGCCTTTTTTTTCCGTGTATCATTGTCAAATATTGAATTTAAGCCGATACTCTTAATTTTCATTGCAATATATATGAATTTTAATTTAATATACATGCTTCGTATATTTCATATAATTTTGCATGTTAAACGTGTTGTACATTTCATAACATTTTTAACAGTGTGATCTCCGGCGATTTCTGCCCTCGCTTTGTTCGTGCATCAAACTTCATCCTCGGTCAAAATCACGCTCTTTCCTCCCTGATAATATCGTATTGTATCGTGTTATTAATTTTCCATCGTCAAAAAAGCAATTGCATTTCTCTGTTCGATGCAATTTATGCAATACTTGGAACGCAGGTGATGACCATGTCAGCATGTCAAGAGCTTTTATATGAAATTAATAATTCGGACAACGTTTAACTATACTCTACATGATGAAAAAAAGATAGATATGTGAACATTTAAATGGGGATATGCATTCCTGGAAAGTAGGAATAAACATTATTATTATTATTGTTAGAAAAAAATCGACAGAGGAAATTGGAATTTGATCGAATGCTTCATGTTTATATTCATTAAATCGAATATTGATGACAACACATAGGCAGTAAGTTCTTGTTATTGCCTACACTTGTGCGTGTTTGTATCTTGTTAGCACGATGGCGATCGCGATTGTAAATTTTTTAAAAACATTTTCCTTTCGCTCTAGTTTCTACAATTTTCAGATATGGGTCTGAAATTTGGTTTACAAGTAGATTATTATCTGACAAGATTTGGGATTAAATATGGTGTTAACTCGTTCAGCGGTTCAAATTTTATGGTCATGTGAATTTTTTCGACAAATTTCGTTTTTATGCTTCCAAATAGTCACACAAAATGTTATATTTTTTTAATATAAAAATTTTTTATTCAAGAGATAAATTTCGTAAAGATGATTTTTTTAACTTTTTGTAAAAGCTTTTCAAATAATGGTTGCAAAGTCGGGTCTGGTATATTGCTTAATAATTTTGCAAACTTTTCTCAAAACTTCCTTTATGAGGAATCCAAATTTGGTTAACATACTTCCGCGTAGCGGTAGCTCTGAGAAAGGTATTTGCGGAACACTAAAATGCCGTTAAACTTTATTTTACCAGTTTGTACAAAAACGAGGATGCAAAGTTTTACTTTGTACATTCTAGCCTCATTATTGTGTGATGATTGTAAATATCTTTGGTTTTTACGTGCTCGAAAATTCAATTAAATAAATTATTGAGCTATATATACTGGGTCTATTAGTCGGAACAACTTTGTGTTGAACCTAACTGAATTTGAAAGTGAAGTGAACGTCAAAGAAGTTTGGTATGCGAAAGCATGAAAGCAAAGCATGAAAAGTTTAATCGATAAAATAATTCGGAAGAATATTATTTTTCAATAAAATGTGTCAATAAATTATGCCATGAAATGGAGGTTTATGGTCCTGTATTTATTCTTCGATGCAGGAAGAATATTTTTTCAAGAAAACTTCTATGAAATGTTACCAAAATTTCAATTTGTACGAAAATATTTTATAAAATTAGTATCTTTTTCAAAAAGCTATAAATAATTATTTAAAAATTCGAATAAGAACATATAAAAACATATAAGAAACTCCCGACTGAATAAAGGTGTTTAAGTAATAAACTAATTGTGAATTACTAGGCATTGGCATATTATAGTTGGAAGATTAATTTGTTAATGTTGTGGCAAGTACCCGACTATAATACGCAAATGATTATTATGTCACAATTTTTTGTTTGTTCAATTTGTTTATTAATTAAACTTCTTTATTCAGTCGGGAATGTTTTAATTATTATAAAACTAGGGGGGCTGCGCCCCCCTGCGCGCCAACCCCCCCCCCCCCCCCCCCTTCAGAACTCAGAATCTTCAAATACACACTACAAAATATTATCGATTCTACACCACTATGAAGTAGATAATACGGTACATTTATTGTTAATATCCGAAGATTTTTAATCGAAGTTTTACTTTACCATACCATTACAAAAAAAATCGGTTTCTTTGCAAACCGCAAAACCTCGGTTAAATATTTCGAATCTATTTTTTACAATTCCATCACCAACATGATACAACTCGTCTGAAATTCATCTTCCCTCGGACTTCGAAAAATCTGGGTTTCGGGGGCCGTTGAGAGACTTAGAAAAATTTGGGCCATGTAGATCATACATAGGGAAGGACTTGACATGGAATGACCTATATGCCTATATATATAGGTAAAACCATACATGGGGGGACTTGTCATGCAATGCCCTATACGCCTATATACATAAGTATCTCTCCATTTATAATAAAATCGTCCTTTGTTTTTCCTCCCGAACGTCTTTTGTTTTACCTTACGATTGTATTTTTTCCCCATTCCATATCTTCCTTTGATTCCCCACCAGATCGTCTTTTGTTTCCCCTCCTGATCATATTTTGTTTCACTTCCCAATTGCCTTTTGGTTTCCCTCCTGATCGTCTTTTGTTTTACTTCCCGATTGCTCTTTGTTTTTTCATCTGATCGTGGAGTTAGCTGCTCCGTGGAGTTAGCCTCTCCGTGGGCTTAGCCATTCTGTAGGTTCTTTAGGTTCCAAAATTTCCAAAATTTCCAAAATTTCCGAAATTTTCAAAAATTTTAAAATTTTCAAAATTTTAAAAAATCCCAAAATTTTCAGAATTTTGATTCTTGACACGAGATCTTTTTATAATATATTGTACAATAATTTCTTTTCTCTGCGTGTACAATAATTGTATATGCTGTAGGAGAAGTTGGCAACAGAGTCTATAAGCTTGTGGGAAAGCGCGTAGCTTACGGTTGATTTGCCAGTTTGGCCTGCAGCGGTAGCCACAGGCACGCAGACAAGACGTGAAGCGGGGGATGGAAAACGAGATGGGGAGTGCCCGAAGCTGATATCGATCAATGCTCAATCACGTACGCATCGAGACTCTAATTATCTGACGTTGATTTCGCGCTCTCTGCATCATTATACCCTACTAGGGACGGTAACAGTGATATACCACTAGCATTTGCGTGAATTAGAGCGTCATCTACTATTGAGAAGATTTAATCATTATTCGCAATGTTAATCAAACAGGTACGATATGGCAGACATTCATTTCTATGAATGCTAGTTACTCGAATTATTCGTTATTTAGATTCGCATTAAGCGTTCAATAATTTGGTAATGGGATGAACGAAAATATATTCTATAAAGATGATCTAGTTAAAATTTCTGGTGATGTAAAATATCCTAATTAAAATATGTTACAAGTTATTAAGAATAAAATGGGAAATGAAATAATATTTCTTAAATGTTTGACATTTTACGAGATGATTTTACGCGAAGGTTTGATTCGAACTCTAGCATTATTAATTTTTTTCGTTGATGCTACACCGATGTAGTCTAAAAGAAAGTTATTTATTAAAAGAATCCTTTGCTTGCGGGTTGCCAAAAACAACCGTTGTCAACTATATTTTCCTTGTAATTCCTGCAGTTTCATATCAGATTGAAAGAATAACTCTAAAATAGGCAGAACAATATTTTGTTCTTTCAATGGTAAATGGGTTTCTATGAATAAGAACTAGAGTTAATTTTTTAATTCGTATTTTTGACAGTTCGCGAGCAAATTGCTTTTGAATCAATGACGTTGTTGTAGTGTATTTGGCCTCACTGAACGTGAATCTGCTATTTATTGGATCGAGACATTAAGAGGTTCATTAAGAGACAAAAATGTTGTACATCCTTAAATAATACTGATCATTTGTTTTCTTAGATTTGGAGGAAAGTAAGTGCTGAAAAATTGATTAAAACAAAATAATAGTATTTTTTTATACGTGTGTCCTGTAAACCAATATTATTAATGTTGATAATATTTTATATGGCATATATTTTGGTATATAAAGTAAAAATATTTTACTTCGTCATTCACGCACATAAAACCCCAATTTTTACACCTTGTGAGGTAAAATCATGTGATTGCCTTCAACTCGTATTCACATCATCGTCACATTCGTTAGAAAGAATTTCACCTTAATGTACTATTTTATTCGGCTTCATAGGCCTTCAATTTGATTAGGCCACTGTACTTATTCAATTACAAACAATATTCAGACCCGGCCCAAGTTGGCCACCCGCGCAAAAAAGATGCGGCGTCCAGGATGGAATTCAGGACAGAATCCAGAATGGAGTCTGGGTTGTGTAGGGTGGATTCTGGACAATCCAGGATGGAGTGTGGGCAGTCCAGGACGGAGACCAAGATGGACAATGGGATCGAATTAAATCCCATTCTCCATCCTGGACTACTCGGACTCCAACCTGGACTGCCCAGACTCCATCCTAGACACATCATTTTTACGAGGGCACGAATATGCACATCCACTTGCCACTGATAGGGGCAAGTCACGTTTGAGGGTGTGACTAATGGAAGCGACGATTTGTATCGATTCTCTTATTCATATCGTTTCAATAACATCCCAGGTTCGGTTTAAGAGTCGGGCCAGCGCCGGGACAATGTCGTTCGCCGAGTAAGTAATGGCCCCAACGTATATCAAACGTAGGAAGAAAGTCGTAATGATAACAACGCCTCGATGTTTGTCAACGACGTTCGTCGACAATGAATAAAAAGTATTGATAAACAATTTTTTTTTAAATGTCGATTTGCGCAGCCGCCAAATAATTTTTAGTAATACTAAATAACTTGTTAAATGTTTTTGTACCTTTTTTTTTTAATGATCAGAATAAATTATTTAGGCGTTGATGTGGATCGATCCTGCAACCTTGAGATTGGTAGTCCACGATCTTACCCACTCGGTTATTCTCATCTTGAAAATTTTGGTGTCGAATTATATAGGCAGTCTTAATGGCGTTATGATGACATAACAAAGTTTTTAGAAGTTTATTGCGAAAATAAAACAATACGGTGAAAAATATTTAAAGTTAGTTAAGTTAATACTAGATGAATCGTATTTAAAAACAAGGTGCTAGAATAGACTTAGATCAGAAAAATTTGACATTCCTAAAAATCTGAATAAATTTAAAAAAATTCGAGTTCACATAAATAATCGTTTGACCAATCGCTTGTAGTAAATAAAAATTTTTTTTTTATTTTTTCATAATTTTTTTAAATAAAAAAAGCTTAAAAACTATAAGAAAAATTTGCCCACTTTGGCTATAAGATAAAAAAATTTTGATATTCAACAAAGTATTTTTCAAAAAAATTTCAGATTTTTAACTTAGGGGATTCGATATGTCACTTAAAAAAAAATTGCATCCAAAAAATAAAAAAAATAAAATCTGGTGCATTTGAGGGTCTAACCAATCCTACAAAAAATTTCGAGCCGAATCGGGGAGGTCGAGGGTCAGACCCAGGTTGAATCGGGATGGAATGCCCCATATACAATCACTATTTTACCACTTGTCACATCAAAGATTTACTGGCATACAAATGTCGAGACTGCGAAATTCCAAAAGAACCACTGCAACTGAATGAACATAACCACAGAATTTATTTTAAAAATATGTAACACTTTATTTCAGTTTCTAATAAAATATTTCAAAATCATCAAAAATCCCGTTAATTATGTTGATGGGACGTAAACTACCAGTACTAGGCCGGCATTACCGTGAAACATCAAATTACGCATAATTAGACGGAGCTGGCAGAACGTCGTCAAATATTTGGCAGCTAGCGTTAGGCCTGCGCCGGGGCTCAATGTCGGCACAGTTATCAATTCACGGTTCGATTGACGATGGGCCATAGTCAAGCTCAGATTGTCGGCGGTCGATTTGCTGTCGACGTACAGCCAAGCGTCGGACGTACTCCAAGTGTAGGGCTACCGCACCTCTGATTGACTAATTCAGCTCAATTGGAGGTTTTCATTAGCTAATGAATTGGATTTATCGATGAAGTCATTAATATCCAGATATTCATAGTCTTGTAGATATTTCAATTCAATTTCATTACGATCCTTATACGGCCACTGATAAGAGCGTTTCAACGCTAATGTGCACACTGTTAAAAATCTGCGGTGTAAAATGACGCTGGTGTGAACTTTTTGTTGGCGTTACCCATTATAGTGTTAATTTTAACGCTTTTTGCGGTGTAAAATTGACACGGGCGGTGACGTGAAATTTATGCCAGTGTCAATTTCATTTTTCAACACCGATGTTAGGATTTTTCTTTGTTTTACGAATAGCAGTGTAACCGTAACACCTGCTCGTGTTAATTTGGCACTGTTCAGTGTCAATCATGTGCGTATGGTGGGGTGCCAACTAACCGTGATCTGTGGCCGCATCCAGTGTATCGAGGAATCTAGAAGACCGCGGTTTGCTGTTGAGCGACTCGGTTCTAGGCATTGTATTGTTCTCGGCGATCAGTATTGTTTGTGCAAGAGCTGTACAATATCATTGGATATAAAAATCAAAAAAGTTAAATTTTAAGGCGAAGTTTACTCAAAATTATACACTGCGGACAGCTCATTGGCTACGAAGATTTGTGCGAGACTGTACAGTTAAGTTGTTGAATTAGCAACATTAACCCTAGAACTCATGACTGGGGTCTGACGGTACGCCACGCGACATTCAAATTACGCTCTCGAGTTAACCAGCAATCTCATCTACTGCGGGTATGAACCACAGTGACAGTGTATACAAACAAAGTTAATCCGGGGTTCGGCAGGACCCCAGTCGTGAGGTGACGTGTATCTTTCGTGCTGGTAAGCTAATTTTCTATTTTCCATTTAAACTAATATATTTGGTGTATTATTATTTCATAGGAGTATAGTAAGTCTTAAAAAATGATTTCGAGATTTAAAAAAAAATTGCATAAAATGTCCCGGCGCTATAATTTGTGATCCGTTTCGGAGGTTGCCGAATCGCTTCGAGCGAAAACGACAATTCAAGCAGAAGATGTTCTTTCTGAAGACGAGGATGATAACAAGGAACCTTAGAAATTTGTTATTTTGTGCAACTTTTGCATCGAAAATAAATAAATTCATGTTTGTATTATCATTTTTCGCGACGTTTTCATTGATTTTTCCGATCCCACGATTTTCGAATTTTCGTCATTTTCGATTGCCCAAATAATTATACTTTTTTTTGCAGCACACAGCGATAACAATTTTTTTTCAGATTGGCTATAGCGTCCCCTTCAGAACGCCGTTTAAAATTTGAAAATCCGTTCATCGGTTAAAAATATAGAAATAATTATTTAAAAAAAGAGGTTTTCGACGATTTTTACGATTTTCTTGCGTTCAATTGGATTTTTCACCGACTAAATATTGACCAAATGGAAAATGTCGCATACCATTCTCTTCCTTATCTTAAAACAAAGAAATTCATGTGTGATTGAGTATGATCCGACCCATAGAACCGGTTTTATGATTAAGTAAAGCGTGGGGTATAGCCAGACCCCAGTCATGAGGATGAAGGTCGGAAAATAAAGTCATGAGGTGTAGGGTTAAAGCACAAGTGTGCATATGTTGGAAATCAACCATAGGATAGTACTGTACATGTATATTGTTCTAAAATATGCTATATTTTAAATAAAAGAGATTTCTAAAAAAAATTGTTCGGTGCAATTAATTTATAATAGTATTTCAAACAACATTTTCTGACTACAACGTCTGTTCAGTGTAAAAACATTAACACCGCGCCGGTGTTACAAAATTAACACTAAGATGATGTTAATAATACGACTGCTAGTGGTGTTAAATCAGTCATGATTATTTAACACTATTCGATTCATACCGCTCGTTAACACTACAGTAGGTGTGGACCTATATATACACCGACCTGGTGTAGTTTTTAACACCAGATTTTAACGATGCAGGGGCGTGTTTCGGACTCTTTTAAGGCCACTATGTATAATTTAATACTTTCCCTGAAAAGGTCGGGAAAATTGCCGATTTACAAAAATTCATAATTATTTTATTTTTAATTTTAAAGATGTACTCTTAATGAAATTACACTGGACATTTTTTTCAGAATTTTCTCAACAAAATAAGAAATAGATGATGAAAAAAAGCTATTCTTCGATGTAGCAAATTGTTGGAAATTGAAACGAAAAAAAAAACGAACTCAAATTGAACGAAATATTGTAATACCAAATAGAAAAAAAGGCGCTGGAAGAAGGTACTTTGACTGTATAGCAGCGAAAATATTTAACGAACTACCAAACTCGAAAAGAGCGTCGATAAGAAATAGTAATATCAACAATATCGTTGAAAAAATAAAGCCAACTTTGAAAATGTCAAAATGCATTGTCGCTGAGAGTTGGAAAATAGTAGATAAAATTGCAATATTCGAATAGTAGGACAGAAACACTGCCTTCTGCTCAAAGTTCTTTGCGTTAGCTTTTTGATACTATTTTCAGGTCCGTTTTTAAAATAGTCACTTCCAATTTTCCATACTTTTGTACGAGACTTTACAAAATTATTTTACAAAATAGTTTTAATTATTGGTAGAATAGTTTAAGGGGTAATACCACTCTAGGATTTTGGAAAAATCGATTTTTTTGTTGTTGCTTAAATAATACTTTAGGATCATAAAAACAATAAGCAGTTGGTCCGATGGTGAAAACATTTTTTTAAACGGTTTAGTTATCGAGCGGCGGCCGTTGAACCGTTACGAAATGAAGAAGCCAAGCGTCGAGAAGGTTGGCACATCGGCTAGAAAATTGTCAGCAATCGATCCTGACGACTTTGAAGTAGACGAAGGCTTGAGTTATCGAATTTTGAACTTTTTAGCAGTGTTCTCCGCTATATCGCAAATTGTTGTGTGTGAAAAATGCGAATCTTATACGACATTCACCGAATCTGGTAAGTGCTCGTAAAACTTTGAACGTGTTTTTCTTGAAACCACTTTTTTTCAAACGGCGGGAGGACCGTATTACATGAATAACGTTGCATGAATCGATTTGAAATTTTTATCGTAGCTCACAACAACATTCTCTATCGAAGTACGTAGCCGTTTTTTGATTCGGTATACTTTCTTCTTTGTACAAAATTTACTGTCAACTTTTTTTCCAAGATAAAACTTTTTTTCAAATGTTTACCCTTTTTTTTAAGTTACGAGCAGCTGATCCGCGCCTCGCGCGTTAGCCGTTGATCCTCGCTATTAAAATTTTTATAAGCGTACTGTAACTCTTACAATGTGTCGCGGATGAAATAACTTGCATTTTCGATATACACGGAGAGCATTTTTTGGCAAGCACTAATAAAAAAATATGGCGATGGTTCTCATGCAGCATAGTAAATTCGGTTTATTCGACCAGCTTGGCGATGATTCCCATGCAGTACGTTAAACGCGAATTTTTCGTGTCTAATATACAGTATGGCAAACGATGCCAGTTGTGTCCACGTGTCACTTAACAAGGAAACATTGTTGGTTAAACGCAGCATACTGAAGATGGCTAGGCCTGTTACGTACTTGCTGCTATATCGTATACCAGTGAATCTCGGAAATTCGTGCAATTAAAATTATACTTAAATTAATAGAAAGTAAAGGTATTGTAACGTTCACACTTTTTGCGCCCCGCCAAATCGGTCGGATACACCGTGTGTGTGAAACGTCGTGAGTTCTTGGGACAGGTGGATCAGAAGAAAATTATTATAAAATTAGAAAATTCTTAATTTATTCAATAAACCAATTTTTTTTTGCAAAATGCAAGCGTTTCTTCTTTACTTTATTCTCATTTGTCCCGCTGGACGTGACCAAAGGAAGATTCTAATGATAACAGCTCATCGAAAATCTGCTGCTTTTGTTTATTACAATGGTTTTACATCAAATATGGTATGGTATGAATGGTTTGTTAACCAGTACTTTTAAAAGGAAAGGTAACCCAGACAGAAGCGATCGCTAGCAGTTGCCCGATAATGGCGTTTGAAAAAGGAAAATGATTCTACTTTAAACAAGGAGAAATACTAATTTATGGTGAGGTATAGGTGACCAGACAGGAGCGGTCGCTAGCGTCTCCACTAGCAGTTGCCCGATGCTGGAGTAAGGGAATCTTTAGGAATTTCAGCAGAGTTTCGTAGTCAGAGACTAATAGAAACCTAATTTACGGCAGCAGACCATCAGAGCTTTCGCTAGGGCTGTGTGCTTCGTAAGGGAGCCGACGAATGGTGATTTTGGCTGCTCCGCAGCCCCTTTTATACTCGAAATACGGGCTGATACAATCTTGGTGGCTGGTGGGGTCATCTAGTCCCCACTCTTGTTGTCGGGTCGCGCCGGTGCCGGACGGCATCTCCCTGGACTCCTTCCTAAGACGACCGGTAATGTCGGTCGCTTTAGTTGTCCATTTGGTTCCTGATAGATGTCGGCGTCGTCGCGGCGGTAAATTTGAAGTTCCTGGAGACCACGTGTGGCGGATTTTCGATGCACTGTAAAGGTAGGATACACATGTAAAGGTAGGATAGGGATAGATTACAAAAATGTAGCATAAAAAAATACACATTGTTTCGTTCAATTATTAAACATTTATTTATTTTTCTTAAAATGAAATTATATTTTTTAAATAAAAATGCCATCACCACTTTTCGTCCTGATTTCGGACGTTCTTAAAGAGGAGGTTATGTCACGTTGCAAATAGTGTAGGTTACGCACCGATTTACGACGATGACATGTGACGATTTTCTTATAGTATACACGAAAAATACATAGATAATATGTCTTTAAAAAAGACGTGCACTTGCTTTTTCGTTGTTACAATTCCTTGTTAATTGCACTACGCTACCGAGAACAATGGGCGCCTAACGCCGCTGACGATGTAAACACACTCAGCCGCCGCCAAACGTATAGCGGTCACGGCACATCTTTCGTGTATAGTTAATAGGCTGTTTAGAACTACAGCCTGTAGTTGGGGAATGAATCCCAGACGCACGGTCTTAATAGTGGCAACGTTGAGAATATCAGAATTTGCTATTTAGTATATGTCAAATGTTTGTATTTCTTTCGGAACCGATTCCGTACCTATAGATTCTATTAATAAATTAGGAGATGAATTTCTTCATATATTGCGAATCGTACTCACTGTCTGTTGGAAGTCTCGACCATTGTCAAGCTTTAAGATGTCTTCGAGACACTTTTGCGAAGACATCCTTACAAACTTTGGATTATTTACAGTACGGTTTGAAAACGGAACCATAGTATCGATTTTTGTACGGCGTGCAACACGCAGTAAAACATGATACAGGACTCTATAGCAAAATATAGAAATAGACGCCAGAAGCGCTGAATAAACCGAGTTTACTATACTAAAGCGGGTGATGATTACCAGACTCTTCTCTCCGTGTAAGAACTCGTGCCAGTTTATTAATTTCGTGAATTTTTATTAGAAGTTGTGCATAGTTAGAAACTATACTACCATTACAATATAAAATGAAATCTGCAACTTGCAGTGATGAATTAGCATTACAATTCATGTTTATGAAACAGAGTTGATAATTGGAAGTTCATCCCTCTTTGCAATAAACCTTGAGACCTTTGATGCGAATTTTAGAATCGTTCTGGTCGTGGTAACTAACCAAAGAAGCTCTCGCATTTTTGTCTTTTTTTGTTGTGGAATCCATCTGGAATATCTTGTCATCCTTGTCACTATCTTCCTCCATCTCTAATTATAATTTCTTATTACCTAACACAAATCACAATCTCGCGGTGTGTCCATTTTAGAATTGTAAAAATGAACAACATGCCTGAAGCTATTCGCTGACGAGTATCAACTTCACGCTAGTACGACAGCTATTTACGGAACGAATAAAATGACAACAATACTTATATCGAAAATGCGAGATATTTTACCCACTGATTTTTTGAAAAGGTATTCGAAAAAGAAATCCCTACGTACTACCACGCCTACTAATATGTACTTTAAGAAAAACGTTGGTTTTTTGTTCTAGGGTCAACGGAAAAGTAACGGCCTACTGCGGGCTCCGATGGCCGCCATTTTGAATTTTTCTTTGTTTACAATTCTTTAAACGAATTTTTGATTTCGCTTATTATTTACCCACAAAAAATCGTCAAAAATAGGTGTACCTGGAGTGGTGTTAACCCTTAAGTCTAAAAAAAGCGTGCAGATTGTCGTTTAAAAAAAAATGTCTTGCGTAATTGTAATATAGGAATAATTAACCTAGAGAAATTTTGTAATTCAAAAGAGCAGAAAAAATACGTGAAAAATTCAAAGCACAGAAAGAAAAAACGTAGAATTTATCCCGAAATATTCTACATGCCGTGAGACAGCCAGTTAGATTATCTCGAAGCAGCGGTAAAGTACCAGAGCGTTGTAACATTATCTCTACGCCGCGGAGGCACTGTATCAACCGAGGGCGGGCAGGATTCGTAGTGAAGCTCCGAGGGACTCCGTGCTTTCGCCTGCTTTCTCGTTTCCGGTTGATGCTGCAACTATTCGCGATTCTCACCGAATCGCAAGTATTCTCACGTAGAATCTCGATGTCCGGCGGGCGTGATGCTTTCGCCCAGACTCTCCTCTCCACTTTCCTCATCCCTTGCTATTTCTTTCTCTGTGCAACTCTCTCGTCGTGCTACTTCACTCTTTTTCGATATTCCAGCAACACTGGCTTTCCCCCTTGATTGAAACTGAAATGACGGTTTGACAAATTTGGCTCTTGCCGCGAATCTATAGTGGCGTCACGTCCAACATCGATGCGTATATATAAAAATATGTAAGGGTCGTTTCAGGTCAATTCGCCGACGAGTACCTTCGTAGTTCGTAACGCTTCGACATAGTATATACACTTTTAATAATATTTATTGTAAAGTTCCATTACGGTATAGTGTAAGAAAGATCTACTTTAAATTGAATGTACAAGTACTGGAAGTTTTTATGCATAAACTATATACATATTAAATTGAATATACAAGTGTGACGTAAAATTAATGTATGGTTCAGTCAATTCAATAATTTACTTTAATTTTACCGCAAAAGTACATTAATTTTAAACCACAATTGTACATTCAATTCAGAGGACTGAAACGCTGATACGCCGTCACTTGTATCGTGCATCGGTGTTTCGCATAATGCCGCTAGATGGCAAATGGCTAAGGCGTTTCTCGCAAGCGATTTGCAGCCAAAGTGTTTATAAAACTGCGAAGATTTTTAGCATTCGACTGCACTTGAGGGAGCTATCATCTGAAGGCAATGCTCCTTGGTATTAATTTTTGTATTCCTTTGATGAAAAGAGACGCTGGCAGTTTGTCTTTTTTCCTCAACTGGGAATTTCGGATTTCAAAGAATTAATAAAACTACAACGGCATGTTATGCCTTCACCATGCCGTCACCGTGCCGTAACGGCGTGCTGTCACGGTGACGGCATGACATGCCATATCGAAACAATTTGAACGCACGGCGTGACGGCACGGTGACGGCACGGTGCCGGCATGACGTGTGGGATAATTATTTAACACTAATTTATTTGGTTCATAATTATCATTTTAATGTCCACATGATTTAAATCAAGTCATGATGTTCATAACCGAACAGACATTTGAATGTACAACTAAATTATATATTTTATACGTTCAAAGTATTTAGACTTGTCGAGATTCAAATTGCATTAAGATGAAAGTATTTTCAATTGCCCAGAAATTCTACCTTTTTTCTTCATTAAACCCAATTCTCTATCTTCGATCAAAATATAAAAATTTATTAATTAATTATTAAAAAATTATTGCGACAAATAACTGATAACCAATCCCACAGTTTTTCAAGTATTAAACTGAATAATAAAATTTGAATACATAAAAAAGTGTCTTTGGATCACGTTCCCAGCAAAACTATCGGAAGCGAATTGTATTTGAACTGGAATGTCCCATACGTATTGCAAAAGGAGCTGGCTGTTGCAGTCCAAAGTTGTGTCGATGCTTTTCGTGCTGGATCAGGTATGGAACGAGGATCTGGAGTCCTCGTCGAGACTCGAGAGAATTCGGATAAGTTTCGAACTGTGCGCACTCCTTTCAGGGAGTAAGATCCTCTTGCAAGTGTTCGGATCGTTTCCAAACCGGATCAGGGAAAGTTCTATATAAGCAGCGCGATCTCTCAGTATATAGGACATCACAAGAAGAGAAGCATACAGATCGTCATACAATTTAGTCTCTCTTTTGTCTGCAGATTTTCATCATCTCTTGAAATTGAACGAGCTGCGCCATTCGGTTGATCGCTATCGCCCTTCGCAGTTCCTTCAACTTGGGTAAACCATCAGCAAGCAGCGGAAGCCGCCAAAACCGATTTCTCAAGGACGCAATAAGACTTATCGCTCAATAGTAATTGTATACGCTTCTTCTTCATTTTCTTACTCTGTTTTCCCCTCTCGTCGCTTTTCAACTTATCGAACTACGAGATCTTCGACAGTGACGCGTTTATTTCACGACCATTCTCTCAGCAATTTGCTACTCGTTCGCTCGACGACTACCGACATCAGACATATCAGCATCACACACGGGTTTCTCGCTCTCAGACACGAGATACGTACGTACTATAAGTCACTCGGTTGGTAACGGTGAGAGATAGAAAGGGGAGGAAAAAACGAGTCGAGACGAGCGTGAGCTCGATAAATTGCGGCCCCCGGAATGGCAGGACAATAAAGTTTGATCGGGTCTGGGCGTGCTAAAGTATCGAAACGGTGAGAGTCGGAGGAAGACAGCATAGAAAACGGGGTTTTCCCGTATGTTCGAGCGGTTTTATATTCAGTTTTATTTAGCAATTTTATTCGAGTGCAGGGTGAAGAGGGGAGGTTGGGTTGAGGGGCAAAAGAGGAGAACCAAGGCATTGAGGCAACGTCGAGAGGATGCGATGGCGGTGAGCGGTTGGTCATAAAGTTTCGTAGATATGAGATGAGTGAAGTACAGTTTATAGTATACGTATTTTGCATACGTGTTGTACACGTTGGAATCTTGAACTGTAGAGCAAACTCATGGAATTCAGGTCACTGTGTTACTTTTGAAAAGTTTTATACTCGTAGATGGATACGACTATCGGGGAAAGCTTCTGGAAGATATTGGAAAGGAGAGGAGAAGAAGGCTTGTCGATATATATGATCTTCGATACTTTCGAGACGATATTGCTCGGACGTCGACACGCTATCACGAGTACATATTAAGGCAGTTGTAGGGTATTGGATCCTCGTCGATTGACCGATATACTCTTATTTCCATAGCAAATCCCGGATAAATTGGTAAACGTTGTAAGCAGTTGATTAAAATCCTCCATTCCCTTTTTGAAATGTTGATGTCATCGAGAAAATCTCGCAAATATTTAAATAATCCCACCCTATTCCCTGGTGAAAATATGTCTCTGACAACTTGTCTGAAAAACTCTAAACGGACCGTCTCAGTGATTTCTTTTACCGATTTCCCGACATTTTTCACGAATTTTCTCTGATATATGCTAAATATCTCTGCCATTTTCTCCACAATCACAATTGTTCCGTCACGTACGGAACGCGTAGAAATTCTGCGTCATTACTAACATAGTTATAAAACATCTGTTCACTATCGTGAGCAGTCTCCTTCAAGATCTTTATAATAGGACAGTTCGTAGAATTTCGAGGGTTCTGGAAAAACCAATAGGCTGCAATTTGTCGAGTTAGCTAAAATTCGTATTCGTTAATCCGGCAACAGAGTAAAAGGAATTTTATGATTTAACTTATTTTTTCTTCGCGACTAGTATCATTCCAGCATCTGCGATACGGCTGGGTTCTTCCTTCAATACTGGTAATGCAAATAATACTTCGAAGTCAGACGAAGTCGCGAAAGGCAAAACTCGAGTCAACGGGTCATTTAGGACCTTGCACATTTTTTATTGCAGCGCGTCACTACTGAAGGGTCAGCGTCTCTCGCGAGACTTCTTTTTGCCTGCTTGAAACATACTGGTGCGACATGGTTCTTGCCCCCCACTCGGAAAAGTCCCTTCTTAGAATTTTTCTTAAACCAATCAATCACAGCAAATTTAGTAACCACGAATTCTCGGACACACCCACATTTCTTACTTAGTTTTACTGTAACTTTTAAGAATCAGTTATCATCAAACTCTCAGAGAATCCACAACAAGATTCCAACCAGCGCGGATTTCTGCATTTCTCTTGAAAAATAGTAAACTAAATTTAAATTCTTACAAAACATAAGTTATTTCGTCTGTACTGCGCAAACTCTTAATTTTGATTACTTAAGTGTTAAATTTCACAACATTCATCCAAGTGTATATAAATGTGAATAAAGTTAAGTTTGTTTATTTGCATTCTACAATTACTAACCACCCTCATCACATTAATTTGAGGTGCAGGAAATTGAGGTTCGCGAAAGACACGGTGTCGAACAGTACGCGTTCGGTATCAGAATCTACGACCCTGGTTGACTTGCATAGTAAGTCGAGTCGCACTGTATTTTTCGAAAAATTCTGGAAACCTCTAATTATTTTGATAAAGTACGTTAAAAGAAAATACGAGTTGTCTCTACGATTTATTCATTCTGTTACTCGTACCAAGAGTAGACATTTTTAGAGAAAATACTTTTTATTTTTCAGAAATGCAATGATTTTCCCGGACAATGTTGGTTTAGAGAATTTGAGAGAACTTACGAGTTCTCTCTATGATCTGTTCATTTTGTTATTCGTTCTAAGAGTAGACTTTTTCAGAGAAAATACGATTTATTATTTGGAAAAGTCTGCTTTTTTCGAATAAGGTTGGTTTAATAAGAGAAGGTTATATGATAAGTGGTAGTGTAGCGTAGTGGTTAGGTTCTAGAATAGCAAGTTGCGGCTTCGAGCCTAACATAAGTCGTTCAGTTTTTGTTTGATCGTAATATAGTAATATGTGTATGTGTGTATCCTAAAATGATGTAACTCATGATGATTATTAGGTTAACTGAAGTCATTTTTTGTTTAAATGCAAAAATTAATAATTTGTGTTTACTTTGTATGAAAAATTCAGTGAAATTTTGGTTTATTCAGAAAGTTATTTCTGCGTATACAAGAGAAACAAGGCTTTGAATATCAATAAAGTTGATATTCAATTTCTCTCTAGATTCAGGAAAATATTTGACTTTCACTGAAAAGTGAGAGAAATTCAGATGAGTTTTCAGAGAAATTTCCGAGAAATTTTCCGAGATTTTCAGATATATTTTCAGACATATTCAGAGAAATATTTTCACCAGGGTTGTTGCTACTTTATTCGTGATTGCATTACAGTATACTTACCAAGAGGGACGATTATACTTTATAGTAACGACAGTGATAAAAATAATAGCTGCAAATATAGCTCAACTAAGCAAATAGTTTCCAATCGATATGATCTTCCCTCCTGGGCATTATATCGGTATAGTTTGACCTACTATTCTACTATATTTTTCTCTCAGTGCAGGGCTTCGAAATTTCAATCACCTGAAATTCAAGTCCCGTTCAACCGATCGAGCTGAAATTTAGTACACACATAAAGCACGAGACCGTGCTTCATGTGTGCACGGTCATGTGTTTGCTTCACAAAGCTTCCTCTTAGGAAGCCAAAATTGATTAACATAATTCCTCATAAAGGTAGCTTTGCAGAAAGCGAAATATAATGAGGAAGCAATGTGCAAGGCCCTATACAGCATTTTGACATATATTTCATATACACTGTATAAATATTTGCGGATATACAATGTCCAATGTACATATATAGATACTTCATATCACATCATATGTATATAAAATGTATCTGCAAAGGAGACATTTGTTCATGTACATCGAACCTGCATTGCATATTCATGAGATATCTACGCATATAATATGTACGTCTAAATGAGATGAAGTAACGTTATGTACATGATCTGTGCATGTACATGACATTTAGAAAAAAATACGCTAATTTTGTTAAATACATATAAATTTTTTAATAACTTCTTTTCATATTGATGTTTATGAAACTAATACTTTAATTATCCTATTTTTTTGTGTAGCATGGAACCTAGTCATGAAAACATCGAATATATGTTATTTTGTAGTTGGAAAAATGAGCAAATTTATTTCGTAAGAAAAAAAAAGTAATCTTGTATTTTGTTGCTCTATTAATTTGATACTTATTCATTAACAACTTTGAGTTACATATATAAGTGGAAATTAATTTTTTAATTACTTTTTTTTAGATTTTTTAAAGATTCTCCAGTTATCACGATGAACGAATTTTTTACAAAATTTTTATGTGATACATCCTCACGAAATCAAGTCGCGATTCTTTGATTTTTTCCGAAGTTCTTGAATGCATATACATAGAATATCTTACGAATATGTTCGTACACGACGTGGGAATTCGAATAATTCAAGTATGTACATAGAATGTGTTCTGGACATTCATGCGTGTATATACCTGCATATATGTCGAATAAGTATCCATAGAATATACAGGCTATAATTTTTACATTATGTTCCTAAAATGGATATGCATCGAATATCCGATTCTATATGGGATCCCCCGTAGAAAAAAAGAATCTTTTAAAGAATCTTGAAAATAAGTCTTGAAAGAATCTTTAAAGAAATCTTGAAAAGAATCACGTATAGGATCCGGAGCAAGATTCTTTCCAGGATTCTTTTCAAGATTCTTTCTATCCGAAAGCGTTCTGAGAATCTTCGAAAGAATCTTGAAAAGCGTCTTTAAGAGAATCGTGAAAAGATTCCGTCCATTAAAAAGAAAAATCGTTGAAAGAATCATAATGAAATTCTTCAGAGGAATCGAGCGAAACCTGTTGTTGCTTTCCCTTGGTGTCGAGACAATACATTTCGGTACGTCAACGAAGGGTAAACCCCTCGTGCATAGTCGAACTCAGGACAGCTTTGCAGTCTTATATACGTTAAGGCTTCAAGTCACTTGCGAGAAACGCTTCGACCGCTCGCCATCTAGCGGAGTATTGAATATCAGTGTTTCGTACGCTGCCACTAGATGGCGAGCGGTCAAAGCGTTTCTCGCAAGTTTAAGCCTGAACGTATATAAGACTGCAAAACTGTTCTGAGTTGGACTATACACGAGGGGTTTACCATTCGTTGACGTACCGAAATGTACTGTCTCGACACCAAGGGAAAGCAACAACAGGTTTTGTTCGATTCCTCTGAAGAATTTCATTAAGATTCTTTCAACGTTGTTTCTGTTTAATGGACGGAATCTTTTCACGATTCTCTTAAAGACGCTTTTCAAGATTTTTTCGAAGATTCTTTGAAAGATTCTCAGAACGCTTTCGGATAGAAAGAATCTTGAAAAGAATCCTGGAAAGAATCTTGCTCCGGATCCTATACGTGATTCTTTTCAAGATTCCTTTAAAGATTCTTTCAAGACTTTTTTTAAGATTCTTTAAAAGATTCTTTACAATATTATTTTTTTCTCCGTGGGATGTTATACTTTGCATCCTTTTTTTGGAAGGCCGTTGGTCGAGCGGCAAAGAAAGAAAAGTCGAAAAAAAAACATTAAAAAAAATTGGCTTCAGAATAGTTCGGAACGAGTATTTTTTGTCGTCAAATATGCCTTAAAAGGGATAGTAAAAGCTAAAAATCGATTATTTTCGACCGGAATAATTTTGTTCTCAACAATCAAAAAGTTTAGGTAAAAAAATAATTCGCATATTTCACACTGTTTTTATTTATCTATTTATTTATTTTAGATTTCATTTATTGGGTTTGTAGGCCATCTGATTATAATATTAAGCATAAGTTTTTTGAGAATATAGAATATCTAAGTCTCTTTCTACTTCCATAACTGAACGATGCAGAATAAATGAAGGAGTGAACGAACTTTTTGACAATTTTTCTTCTACGCGTATGTCAAGATATACGAGCATAAAGTTGAGTCATTTCAGTGTGAAATTCATATAGCGACAAGTCTGAAGTACTATCCCCGGGGGCATATATTATAATTTATCTCAACAGTTACTCACGAAAAATGTATTTCCCGCCTGATAATATTTGAGAAATTCTTAAAAGGAAAGAAGAATAATGTACCGAGAGAAAAGATATAATTGAAGTGAAATATAAATTTTAGTACTCTTCTCCTTTTATTCTTTCACTCTTTCATCTTTTATTTAATTGATTCCGAAATCGAAAAATTAAGGTATTCATACTAAGCGTTTGATAAATTTAATATAAACATACTGCAATTTAAATTCGTGCTTATATATTAAATTTAATATACCAGTGTACGATTTAAAACTTTTAGTCTCGGTACATTAAATTTTCAAACACTCGACAGTGTGTAATTAATTCTGTTCCTTTGAGGGAATCGATAATGAGTTGAAATATTTGGTTGCAAAAGTTTATAAAAATGTTATGTCCATTTAATTGAGTAAAGTGATTTTTTTCTTCTGGGTGTAATTTTAAGATGTTTAAATATGGATGAATGCTAAGGTAGGTACATTATTTTTTTTAATCTGACTGCAAAATTTATATAGTTTTAAGGAAAAATTGAAGTAAAAAATTACAATTTCTGTACCATACATCAATTTTACATCATACTCGTATATTATATTCAGTACACTAGAATATGTATGAAAACGCCGAGCACTTGTCCATTAAATCTCAAGTAGGTTTTTTTTACATTTTATCCCCGAAAGGAAAAGCTCTGCGGGAAGTCCAGAGGCCAGAACTTGATACAGACATACTGAATTCTTGACGTGTCATCCGAATAATATTCTGAGTAACTGCATAGCTCATTGAAATGAACCAAATACTGGAAAACGGATGATCTCTCCATTGAACTTCATTGTAACTGCATTGGAAATTAACGAAGGAGGCTGATAACAAACTTTTGAAAATAATTTTTAATATTATAAAATGGAATATATTTTTACAACATTTGTATATATATATTGTAAGTCGTATATAGAATATTGAAATTGAGATGAGATGCAATGGAAAATTAATAAATTAAATACAATTTCTTAGTTAGATTTTTAAATTTGTATATGGGGCATTCCATACCAACTCGGTCAACGGCTGACCCTCACATTTTTTTTAGCGGAAAATTTTTGTTATTCTTTCAACTGAAAAATGCATGCAGAAATTTCTTCAGGTTTCTTTTTTTCGAAATTGTAGAGTTATGAATAATTAAAGCTATCTAAAAAACGCCATAATTTAAAAATCCCAAAAAATTCTCAAAAATACTATGATGTGCAACAAAACGTTTGAACTATAGATCAGAGTGGGCCGAGACTTCCTGCTATTTTTTTTCCATTTTATAATATTATTCAAAGAATTTTTAAACGTTAAATAAAAAACGTTTCTATTTTTAAATCTCAAAAAAATTTCAAAAATACTTTCACGAACAACAACATTTCTGACAAGATAAAAGAGGAAGAAGACCTTTTTCAATTTTTTTGTTGTATTTAAAAATCTCTAAAAAAACTAAAAAATACTTTATTTATTCATTTACTTATTATTATTATTCTCAAAAAAAAAAATCTGCCGGCGGGTTCTATTTGAAAAGGTACATATGGAGGTCCGACACACACTTTTGCAAGTTTAATAAAAGAATCTAATTTTTTTTGGGAATATATATATACTATATGTATTAGGGTGTCATGACAGCATTTTTGAGATTTTTAAATCAGAGCGTTTTTTAGATAGCTTTAATTATTTATAACTCAGAAATTTCGATAAAGAGAAATCTGAAAAAATTTCTGCATGCATTTTTCATAGTTGGAAGAATAACATAAAAAATTACCGCGAAAAAAAATGAGGTTCAGCCGTTGACCGAATTGGTACGGAATGCCCTATATCCTTCTATATTATAAAAAAGATTTCACCGCCGGTGCGTCAGTACTTGAGCCAAGCACAGATTTTTCTAAGTCCTACGTTGGCCTTCTCGTTTGTTGTGGTGTTGGCAGCGAAATCTCATAAACGTGTATATAAATTGCCAAATTTGATTTGCCAATTTTTTTAATGAAATTAATTTAGTGTAATGTGAATTCGAGGTACCTGCCAATTCATGTTCAAATTTTTTTTTCGAATGTACCCACTGTATTGCAATTTTGCTACAGAGAAGTGCATTCATTTTTTTATGTTCCCATTCGTTGCATTTTTTAAATTTTAATTTCTGTTGTAAATTTAATTGACTACGGTGAATGAATTTTTTAATAAAATTTGCAACAATATATTCATATCAGTTTATAAACATACTGTAAATTTCAAATAATAGACTATGTAAATATTATTATAATTTTCAATATAACACACTGAGAAAAAGGCTTGACCTAAAAATTTAATCGAGAAAAATTTGGTAGGCGCAACAAAGATTTTGTTTAGGCGTATCCCGTGAAGAAAATTATCTGGGATGCCTTAAGATCATGTAGGACCCTATTGGGCTTTAATGTGAACACCATAAAAGGGATTTCCATATCCCTTCCAATTAGGTACAATTTTCTAATAAAAAATTGTAGGTTTTCATGCCGAATTTTAATAGGGCCATATTTGGTCAATCAATTAAGGGCCCAGTCAGGCTTAATCATGATGCCAAGTAAACAAATCACTAATAATTTTGTCAGCTAAGGCATTTCTAGTTTTCCACGACGAAATTCAATAAGGGCTTGATAGAGCAATCACTTAAGCGCCCATCGAGGCTTAATCATGGCACCAAGTAAGCAAATCGATCAGAATTTTGCCAGATAAGCGTCTCATAAGGCAATTCTAGGCTTGCATGGCAAAGTTCAATAAGGGTTTGATAGACAGTTTTAACCAAGTCTTTTTTCAGTGCAGTAAGGTCATATTTTTGCCCAGTGGTCAATGACATTTCATATACTGTATATGCATATAACTTCGTATACATGTTATCAACTTTCAAACAAAATTTTTTAACAGTGTGAGTGAGATTTCACTGCACTTGTACATTAAATTTTATGTAGATTTTTTGTTCAGTGTACTCCCGAAAGGAAAAGCGTTGCGGGAAGTCCAGAGGCGAAGCGATGAGACAGACACAACGAATTCTCCACGAGTCATCCGAATAATATCCTGAGTGACTGAATAGCTGGTTGAAACGCACCGAATACTGGAAAACGGATGGCCTTCTCCCTCGTATATCGTTGCGCGCTGCATAGCGCTAACAGAGAGTAGCAAGGGAAGAAGGGGTTGCGGTAAGCGGGTGGCGCGTACAATCTCGTTGAGGTGTGCGGGTCACATCCCCTGGTAGGGGAAGAGGAATAGATGGAGTAGCAAGGACGGCAGGAGGAAGCTGAGGACGAGGAAGAAGAGGGAGATAGAGAGGGAGGACACCGGAGGATTCCTGAAAGGCAAATATCTTGCGCCGCCCGTGCGGGCTCTTGCCTGGATTCTGAGGGCAAGATGTGTGCGAGAGGGATGCGAACAAGACGAGGAGAAGACGAAGAGAATAGCCTCAGCTGCTGCTGGTGATGGTCTCACGGTTCGCTGGTAGGAGGATCGAGGAACGGGACGGGACGAGCCAGCGGTGGTAAAGGGGTGAAAGTATGGAATGTGGATCGATGTAGTGTGGTGTTGGGGCTTCCTTGGGGTGGGTCCGGAGGGTGAATCGGGGGTTGAACCACCGACCGCAGGGTCGCCGGCCGCTACCTACATATCCGCCACCTCTGACGCGCGGAACCCGACGCTCTCACACTTGCTCAACCTTTCGCTCTCTCTCTTGCACGGTTATTCTCATCCTGGAAGTTCACCTGCAACTATAGATGGTCATCGGCATTGGTAGAGTGAAATAGGTCTTTCAAACTTATTCATGCAGGGTGTTGTGATTAATTGTTTTAACCCTTTGAAGCGTGTTCTTCTACTGTACGGATATATTACACATGTATTCGTAACCACAAGTTTGGTGCAATCAGATCATTTTAGTACTTTGCGGCAAGAGGAAAAAAAGGATGCAAAATTGAAGTTTGCACATTGTTTCCTCATTAATTTTCATTTTTCACAAAGTCACCTCTATGAGTAAGAGTATTTATCGATTTTGGCTCTCTCATAGAGGAAATGTTGTAACAAATGAAAATGAATGAGGAAACAATGTGCAAAGTTCTACTTTGCAACTTTTTTTGTTTGTTATATAGTTCTGGAGAAATTCAAAATCGCGTAAAATCCAAACCAAATTTGATAGGTAGCAGCGATGAATGTTATTTTTCATCTGTAGAAAATTTTTGTTGATTTGGTGAGATTTGACGTGAGTTAGAGCACAACGAATATTTTTAAAAAAATTCAGAATCCCATAAAAATCGAACTTTTTGATAGATTCATTCCAAATTCAATACCGATCCTCCTTTAACATAGCTTTGTTCATAAAAAATTATTTAGCTTAATAACTGAAAATTTGCGGATGCTAGAGAGCGTACAGACATTTTTCGAAAATTGCAAAGTCAAATAAATTTTGAACATGTTTTTGAATTTGAGCTAGCTAAAACCATTCTTCACTTATAAACCATTGAATTTAAATAAAATAAAGGAATTAAAGAAATAAACCTTCTATCAAATACGGCTGAGTTATTATATTTATTTAAATTTTCATATTAAATACAAAAACAAAACTAATTTTCAAATTATATCCTAAATTACTAGATTTTACCGGGTTGCTATCTGTATTTAATAGGTTGGGTTACTCGACTGCCATTAAACCCCATTCATGATCGTAATTACTGTTTAATTGACAAACATTTGTTTAGTAAATGACAATGCATCCTCATGCATTTAAGACTATAAATGGTTGTCAAACTAAAGCTTATGAAGTAACAATGGCATAAATAATAGATGGACATAATTTGAGCAGTGATATGAAATTTTGTGGAGTCTTATTACAAACCATGCACCAACTAATAATCGAAAATAAAAAATGGTATGATAAATTAGATGTCATTAGAAGAAAAATCCAAGATAAACGTCGTACCCCGTGCAAAAATAAGAATCACGATTTTCGATCAGGGCCTGATCGGGATTAGTTAGGAACCAACCAAGTCGGGGATCTCCACCGGATCCTTGGTGGTTACCAAGTCGCGTTGTTATAAAACAAATATAACTCCAGCATTTGAAAATTCCTAATAAAAATCCAAATCGATCGCGAGGGGACATTTGTAGATAGCGCATTTAGTGTGATGACCTCTGCATTAAAGGTATCCCGATAGTGATTGTAATAATCGAGGTGATTGACAACCTTAATTTGCGGAAAACTTTGTCAGAAACTAAAGTAAGAATTAATATCATAATAGGATATTTTAAGCTCCGAGCAAAATATCTTATCTTGTTGAAGCCCTGTTCATATTTCTCGAGGGGTGCGAGAGATAAAGGGCTTGAGTGATGGTTCGCAGTCTTGGTAACAACCCTTTTCCGCTCCATTGAAAGACAGTGAAAGTATATTCATTTTTTAATGTTTCCTTTCATTGTATATTGGCATGGCATGATAAATTAGATGTCAAAAATGTCGAACGTAATGAAATTAAAGTGACCGTTTCCGCCATTTTCCCCTACACCGGAAATAATTGTTAATCTATATAATATTTTTTATTTACACTAAAATATTTAAAATGCTCTAGCGCTCCAACCTTCTTTAGGGGTAACACCAGAAAAAACCCCTCACTTTGACGATTTATTTTAAAAAAGGAATAGGATTTCTTTTTAGAGGGTTTATTTAAAACACATTGAAGTACGAAAAGAAAAAATTATTATCATTTTGATATAAAATGATAATAATTTTGAAGAACGGCCCGGGCAGAAATTAATTCAAATTGCCTGAAGTACCATCAGGTCCTGATGAGGCATCGGTCAGGCATGCCTGTTCAGGCTAGCCGAGTAAGGCCCTGGCCTATCCGGATCATGTACCGGTATAATATTTCAAAACTGGCTAGCTTGAAATAGGCTAGCTTGAAATCAGGCCGAGATCAGGCACCGATCGGGAATTCCTGAGCCGGTTAGCTAAATGAGGTCCTGACCCCGCCCGGATCATGTATAGGTACAACATGTCCAATGTGGTTATAGACTAAAGTTTTACATAGCATGCCGGGATCAGGCATCGGTCAGGCTAGCCAGATGCGGCCCTGTTTTTGGCATAATATTCAAATCTCGGTGACTTAAAATATACATCATTTCTGACGAAATTATCAGAGTACTGGAAGATCATATCTGGTATTACCGGTGTAGAATAAATAAATGAGAGAAGTTTTCTGTATAATATCGCTTATTATTGTAATACTATCGATTAGAAATAGTTGTATTTTAATGTATGTGTCTTACACAATTAATCATGTATAAGGGAAACACAATATATTTTCTCGGCGACTGAGTCACTTATATTCACAATCATTATTTTGCGATCGATTGATTCTATCGTTAACATTTTTCGACGTTGCGTTTTTTTACGCGCCACATTTTAAAAATTGATGAGTCGCATGGATATATGTACATAAATCTTTTAACACTCTACACTGTTCCTTTTATTTTTATTGTATTTTCGTCTTGAGTTTTGTATATATTTTGGATCTGCAAGATAGTTCCACTATTCAAAAGAACCTCATTATTTGGCGATTTGTTTGAGCTTATCCTTCCTTTATATGTCAATTTGGTTAGATAATAAATAAAACAATAATACTTCACTTTTAAAGGTTCCACGACCATATATGGTACCAGAATAAACTTCCAAAAATAAAAATGACGTTATGCGTTTTTTGTATAATTAGACCTTCTCATTTTTTACTATGGACCAGATCAAGAGCCTGTTAGCGGGCGGATTAGCAGCCTGATCACGTCCAGATCAGAAATGGCGTTACATGCCAAATCAGGACCGGATAGAGCCGCCTTATCCGGGCTCGATTACTAATTAAGGAAAACCCGATGAGGCCCGGACCTCAGCCAGAACAAATTTCTGCTCGGGGGTTTTCTCGTAAAGTATAAGACCTAGGACAAAAAACTAAAAAATGTTATATTCTACATACTATTGGCTATGGTGCTAGGGGTTTTTTAAAATCAAATTTAGTAGAAATGGTGCGCTTTTGAAAAAATGAATCGATCCCGAGTAGAAATTCGGATACTGGCGCAACTAGGGCATTATCAGGTAGGCCGTAGTTCCTTATCCGGCAGTGTCAAGGTAACCGGACCGGGCCCGCTGTCAAAACGTAACGTTGGGGTTGATACGGCTATGATCAAAGGGAGACTGTTAAGGCCATGATCCGGGAACTGTTCAGGCCATAATCGGGAAAATTGCTCAGGCCACGATCAGGATATCTGTTCCAGCCGTGACCAGAATCGAGTGAGGCTCCGATCTGAAGCTGTCTAGGCAGGAAATGCATAAATGAATTAAAACGCGTCTTACATTTTTGTTTTCATTATTACTTTAAGCTTTTCAACTTAAAAAAACTTTCATATTCACTGCATATTATTTTGCGAGAAATAAAAAGCTGAGATAAAGTGTGACAAAATTGCACGGACTTCTTGATCGTAATGTTACCTTAAAAAAACTCGCTAAATGAATAATAAAGAATCGGAACATACATCTAGTAAATTTGGTGCACAAAATGGCGCTGGGTTTAATACGGAATGATAATACGTATCTAATCAGGACCTTGTACGGCTTCCTGATCAAAGTTGGCCCGCGAGATGGCGCTGGGATTAATACGGAATGATAATGTATATCTAATCAGGGTCGCGTACGGCTTCCTGACCAAAGTATGCACACTAGATGGCGCATGGATATCCGCACAAAATCAGGTCCCTGTAAGGCATTCCACAGAAAGGCAAGCCTTAAGATTTCCCAATTGCGGCCCGACCAGTCCTCAGCCACCCGTGATAAAATTTCTTCTCGGGATTTTATGCCAAAAAAATAAGCAGTAAATTGATTATAAAAAAAATTGTACGTTAAATAAAAAAAGCGGCTACGTACTTCGATAGAGAGTGTAATTGTGAAGCTACTATTAAAATTTCGAATCGATCCATGCAACGGTGTTCAAGTAATACGTTTTCCTCTCAATTTGAAAAAACTCGTTTCGAAAAAAACGTGTTTCAAGTTTTACGAGCACTTACCAGATTCGGTGAACGTCGCGTCAGATTTGCATTTTTGAACACTGCTAAGAAGTTCCAAATTCGGTAACCAAAGTATTCTTCTACTTCAAAGTCGTCAGGATCGATTGCTGATAATTTTCTAGTCAATGTGCCAACCTTCGCAACGCTTGGCTTGTCCATTTCATAACGGTTCAACGGCCACCGCTCGATAATTAAACCTTTAGAAAAAAGAATTTTCACTATAAGGCCGACTGCAAGTTCTTTTTACGATCCTAATACGAAAGTATTATTTAAGAAAAAAACAATTGACTTTACCAAAATCCTAGAAGGGCGTAAATTTTTGTTATCCCTTAATGCAGTTTCGTAAAAATTTGTGATATATTAAAGCATGAATTAATATCATAGTAGGATATTTTGTCTTATCTCGTTGAAGCCCTGTTCATGTTTCTCGAGGGGGTGCGAGAGATAAAGGGCTTGAGTGATGGCTCGCAGTCTTGGCAATAACCCTTTCCCGTTCCTTGGTAAGACAGTGGGAAGTATTTCGGTGGATGGTTGCGAAGGGACGCAAGGGGTAAAAGAGGAGCGTTACGCTCCCGACCTCATTATCACACCTTCAAAGACCTAAAATAGAAGCTGCAGGAGGAACAGCAGCAGCCTTGAGCATACCGACATTAGCCCTATTATACCACGACGCTGTACACCACAACACTCTAACTTTCCAGACACGTTTTGATTAGCCGGTAAATACGTGTACACGTAAATTGTGGCGAGAATACGTGGCTGTAGAGTTTCGGTGATGACTCTTTGACGTGACGGCCCTTTTCCTTCCTTCCCTTTGCCTCCGAACCCTCATGAAACCCTCGTTCGACCCTTTTAACCCTCTCCACAATGTACTTGGGCTATCTCGCGCGAAACTGTTCTCGGAGTAATATAGGATGCGCGACGGCCTAGCTGCAGGACGAGGCTCTTTTGTGTACGGGCTTCAAATGCGCACTACTCGTATGCATCCCAAGACGCGAGCTTAGGTGAAAGCTACGAAATCTGGAGCTCACCTCTTGTTCTCCATGGCGAAGATGCATGAGAGGCAAAATACGAGAGGGAAAGAGAGAGAGAGAGTGAAGGCGAAAGAGAACAAGTCTCTTTCTTGTGCAAGTCTCGGCGAGAGCGTTGAACGAGACAAGAAGCAACTTTGCTCCTACTAACATCGCTTATAAGTACTCTGCGAGAGAGAGAGAGAGACAAGGATTTAGAGTTCAGCTTATGAAGCTATTGGTGTCGGCACGTACACGAAGCAATCTCTTACATATAAACAATAGTTTTCGCTTAGCTCGATGAGTGCTCGCAATAAATTGTGTTTCCGTGAAATCCTTTAGTCGTCGTAACGACAAGTTTCGAGAATAGTATGAAGGACTTTAAGACGAAGAAACGTCCTAACATTAATCCTGAGAATTGTATGGTGCTGATGTTTTTCACACTATATTTGATATTAGCTAGGCAAAGTTGCAGTAAAAATTAAGATAATGTCAATACTAATTTTTCAATTTCTTCATTTTTTAAGTTTACTGTTAAAAAAATTAACTAGAAAAATACAGTACCGGAGTGGAAGTTTTTATTCACAACCTGTTCCACAAATTTCTTGTCAATCAGGTTTAGATATTTAACAATACTCAAAACGATTTGAGAATCTTTGTAAATTTACTGTTATACAATAGTAGACATTTACATTCTGTATATTTTTTTTCGTTTGTAAAGTACGTGCACATGTTAATTATAAAATTAAAAGCTACCTACAATAAAAACAATGTTTTCAAATTTCTGAAAACAGTTGTGGTAAACTGAAAATTTATTATCCGCATTCAATATTATTGTTCAGAAGATGCAAGAAAATTAACGTCTTGAGAAATTCCATGATGATGAACTACCGGACTCCATCCCGGTCTGCCCAGATTCCGTCCGGGACTCCATCCTGGACGATATTCGGGACTCCATCCTGGACTATTTTTTTCTGCGCGCGTCGGTTTAAGACGAAAAAATCTGTTTAAAGGTGGGAGGCGGCAGTTGTTCCGACCAATTAGAGTCTAAAGGAATGGACCTCTCCTAACCCTGCTTAACACTAGAAGTCGACTGTAATGGTATTTAAGGGCGTAATTTTCGTATTTTTAGTCAGTCCCAATTTGTAAAATCACCAATCAACATCTCTAAAAGGTCAAGTAAATAAATAAGTGCTAAGACAAAAACTGAAAGTTTTCTGATTCATTTTTTGGATTTAGTCAAATGTGCGAGGTCACCTCCGACATTTTTTTCTAAATTTACCAACTTCATAAAGTGTACGACATTTCTAAATCCTTTTTTTCCACTAAGAGTGTTCGAGGTCAACCTCCGACACCAACAAATTTTGAAACTCCCTCAATATTAAGAGTGCGAGATAAAAATTTCGTAAGTCGTAAATGATTAAATTCTATGTTCTTCGGGCCTAGTTGAATTTGCGAAGTCAACCCTCAATATTTGTTCTGAGCCTTTTTGAACATTTGATTTTACGTAAAATAATCTACGACTCTATCCTTCAATTGGAATCTCCAAACTCCACAAATGTGGCAAGAAGCGAAAAAACGGTGGTCGTAAAAACCAGTTAGAGAAATTAGTAAAAATCTATTGTGGGGAGATAAATTTAGCAGAGTATCACAGTTATTTGACCATCGAGTATTGCGAAAGCCAACAAATAATTAACGATCCAGAAGCTGAATATAGATTGGTCAAAATAAGCTATTCTATTAAATATAAAAAATTTAAATACATTTCGACAACCGATCCGAGACACCCATTTTTATTTTAGCAAAGAAATCTCAACTTCAAATCAATAATTAATAAAATCTTTCAGTCCGTATCTCTGACCAATTAGCTGTAGCTAAGGTCAAAAACAGGTCACTTCAAAGTTACGTCGGACGTAACACATGTACGTAAATATATACAAGGTTATTTTGTCCCGGATGTAGTGAAAAGCAACTGAAGCGGTAGAATTTTATAGAACATATATCATTGGCTCATATTTACATCGATCATGAGAGCTGCCATAATTTACAGTTCGGATAGTCGCGATAAATCGTTATGTATCCATTATTTTTTGTTGAGCGAGCGACGCTCCAGTCGCAAAACGTCGTCTGGCAACTCGCGTTCTTTATTCATCTAATTTACGGAAAAAAATCTGAATGTCAGATGAGTAGCGAGGAATTGAGCGAGCGTTTGGCTGAGGGAACTATTGTGGGATAGGTGTATTCGAGATGAGGATCGTTTGGAAGCCAGCATCAGCACCAGCACCAGTTTCGTTTTTACTGTGCTCACGCAGAACATTTCACATGCGCATACATTTTCGTAGTTTCCACGACCCTTTTTTCATTCCTTCTGTCGCGCTTCGCGACCTTTCCTCCTTTCGTAGGTCGGGCAAGAATATTATGAATAATCGGAGACACGCCAGCATACAGTGACTATAAAGCACTAGATTCCATCATTCTCGTGCGCTTCCAAAGCTCCTGACCTCAATCGTCCGACAAAACGCGAAAGCCAGAATAAACGAACGAAGGCGAAGTAGCTACACTCGACTTAATTTAAAAAATTACTCAGGATTTTGCAATTACCCAACATTCACGCGTAGATCGTACAACACACGTAGACCGCAGCAGCAGGGACGCGAATAATCCGCATAAATTTCCATAGACACGCACACACACGGCGAATTATCATTCCCAGCGAGGCGTCCAGTTTCGATAGCGAGGATTTAATTTACGGGACATGTCTCTCGTTCCTCTCTTTTCCTATTCCTCCCCCTCTTTCTCACTCTCTCGTTCTATCTCGTTTGTGCCCCAGATAGAGGGAAATTGGCGATCGGTGTACGCACGCAAAGCTTGCCTACAAAATCGTTGCCATTCCCCGCTCGCACGCACGTAACGCCGCGCTACGTACATCGCGTTGCCTGCGCGCTATAATTCCGATAAATTTAAAGCCCAAACGACGAGTTTTCGGTCTCTACCATTTGTGGAGTACGCGAACCAATTCGTGTTACCGATATACGCACGAGCCTGACTCGTGCCAAATTTACCATAAGTTTATAATCACGTACGTGAAGTATTTCAGCATACTTTCATTTTGATATTGCAATTTTGTTTTATTTTTTCAGTTTTTTATTGCATCAGTATTTTTTTCATTTATTCCACAAATAATTCGATATCAATAATTTTTGAAAAGAATATACTGCATGTAGATGACGGTTTCATATAAATTACTATGAGAGGAGAAAAGTAGTACATTCCCCTACAAGTGCGGAAAAAGATTTACCGCACTTGTATCGTAATATACTAATTTTTTGTGGTGAGAAAAAACCAATACCAATTTGTAGGCAAATTTACGGTTTTGCTATTTTTTCGATTTGCTATTTTTGGATCTTTTTACCAAAAAAATTAATTTTTAGTAAAATTTTAGTACGAATGGACGTTAGATCCCGACTATGCATAACGTATTGGTACCACCGAGCGAATGAATAAAGCGGATATTTGTTTGTGGGGCGGATATTATTAATTACAAAGATTTCTATTTATCTTGATCGCTTTGGTTCACACGTCTGCTCGCAATCAAAGTCCTGTCAAGACTTTCTTCTGTCACGTTTACTGTGAAGTTCATCAAGTATTCGTTTGTCGATCGTCATACCGTGTGTTCCTATAAAGCCTAATCTCTATATTCATAACAATATTGTAGCTTTTCAGACTGAATTAGGTATAGATCACCGTCTGTACCTAATTCTGTATTCCGCGTACAATATAAGTAACAAAATATAATTTGATCGAAAAAAAAAACGGTTTTTCTATCAAATTATGTTTGAATATCTTATAACTCCAAAAAAAAAAAACGAAATTCAAAGAAATTGCCAATTACTATCCATTATTTTGTTTGCTAGAATGCCATAACATTCTGCCAAAAACCTTAGAAATAAAATATCTCTTTATATTATAAAAAGATCTCGCCGCCGCCGCCGCCGTGTCAAGAATCGAGGGACTTAGAAAAATTCAGCTCAAACCAGCGTAAGAAGGTGGGGGCGTTTCTGACGGGTTGAGTGACGGAGTTTCTGACGGGGCGGGGGGGGGGGGGGGGGTTTCTGAGCGGTTGAGTGACGGAGTTTCTGAGGGGTTGAGTGACGGAGTGGGGGGGGGGGGGTTGAGTGACGTGGTTTCTGACAGAATGGGGGGGGGGGGGGTTCTGAGGGGTTTAGTGACGGGATTTCTGACGGGGTGAGGTGATTTCTGAAGGGCTGAGTGGTGGGGTTTCCGATGGGGTGAGGGGGGCTTCTGGGGGGTCGAGTGACGGTGTTTCTGACGGGGCGGGGGGGGGGGGGGTTTAGAGAGGTTTCTGACGGGGTTTCACATTCAAATTTCAAAAATTTTCACACGCCCGGATTGGAGGGAGATTGCGAGCGAGCCACAATAGAATCCTAGTATATATATATATTTATTGTTAACAAAGTGTTAATTTCTTGTTCTTACAACATGGTAGATCTACTAAATAATTGCGAATATTCAATTGAAAGTGCAAGATAAACCGAATTCAATGAGCACAGATAATAATTTTGTGAATCATGTTTTGGTTTTTCTGGTATCGGCTTAGTAGGGCAGTCTTTGAGGGTCCTCAATTTTTTGGCTTTAAAGGCTTTCAACACGTAGCATACAAAGGCCTAGAATTAAAAAAAGCGTGACCGTCCCTTAACAATCCCTACGAGGCTTCCACATTAGGCCACTAAGAAAATTAGGGATGATCAATCTGCGCCTTGCCAATACCCAGATTCATTTTTTCCACGGTGATTAACGAAGAAATTGTTCAATCTAGCCAACTTATTGTTAGTCGCTTGGAGCATATTTAGCCATGTGAATTGCTTAGGGCAACTAATTATTTCTCTCCGTGCAAGTAGTGAATTCTAGAATAAGGCTCACAAGGCTTTAGAAATTTTCCCAAGGCGCAAAAATCGGTTTTCCTTCCAGCATTGAAAGAGTACGAATAGTCAGCTGAGCTCATAGCTTTGGGCAGAAGATCAACGAGAGTAGGTAGGCCAAGTTTAATACGACGTTGCCTCCGAATGGACCTGGTCCTTTATCCCTAAAGCTTTCTGTGCTACTCGGTCGCGAGCCAAGTCCAAAGATTGTGTACTCTCGAGCGCCTTAAAATTCCAATGTTTCGTCTACAAACCGTAGTTATCGAAGCTTCCTTCCCCAACAATGCCCACTATCTACCTAACCGACTTTCCATTCAATTTATCCTGCTCGATATTCAAGGGGTATTAATCTCCTGTGCTACCACAGCTTCCCGAAACTCTGGCCCCTCTCGCGCGTGGATTCCACAACAAGAATTTCACAAATTTCTCGACCGTCCACCAAGTTATATGCGCACCCTTCGGCTCCCCGCTCTTTGAAGCGCAAACTCTTGGCTCGGCTTTGGGACTTTCCATTCCATCCCACTCTTATCGCATTAATCTCGTAAGCTGAGATTTTCGACAACTGAAAGTACTGCGGAATCTTTTAACCTCCATTTTCTTAGTTAAAGTAGCGAGAGAAAAGTAACGAGTCACCAAACGTAAATTAAAATTCAATTGCTCAGTCAAATTTATACGCATTGGAACGTTCATCGACCATTTGATAAGACCGTATTATTGACATAAAGATCTTTTTGCTTCCTAATAGAGAAAGTTTTGTTTTCATAAACTTCTTTTTTAGTTTTTCATATTATACTCAGAATAGTCCAAATCGTCGAAGAAAGTGGTTTAGAACGAATATCTATATGTGTGCGTGCGTGTGTGCAGGTCTTCGAACATTTCATCAACTGTAACGAGAGAACCGTTCAATCGATCGAGCTAAAATTTGGTACACACGCGAAGTAACCCCGTCTTTGATTGTTACCATTTTTGACAAAATATATGGATGTTATAGTATTTTAATAATAAAAAGGGTGCGTATGCTCTTTTGTAACAGTTGCGATATTTTGCAAAATAGTTCTTCATAAGTGCAGGCATATTTAATGGTGCTTGGGATTGAATTTGTCCGAAATTGGGAAAGGAGATCGGATTTTATGGAGTTTCAATATGTTCGGAAAATTTACGTTATTGCATTATCAAAGCTTGTAGATAAACGGGATCATATTAAATGATGCTGGATACATAATTTAGTGGAGATCGGTAGAAATGTTAGAATTATATAGAAATTTGAAATTTTCATTATTATTTTTTTACGACTCACATTTCGATAAACTTCAGTTTCTTTACTGATTTTTCACAAAATTTAATATCTACTAGAGCTGGATGTAAATTCGTCTTTTTAGAAAATTAGTGGGTCAAAGTTGACTTGAATTAGATCAGGAATATCTGTTTGTCGAAAATTCAAAATTCTATAAAATCCGAATCGCTTTATAGAACTCAAATTCAATACCGATCATCTTTTTACTTTACTGTATTTATTCAGCTCATTCGCGAGAAAATTGTGATAGCTAGAGATTGCTCAAACTTTTTTAGAAAAATTCTAAGTCTTATGAAATCTGGCAAGATAGTTAAATTTTTTCGGAAATTTTTACAAAGAAAAGCGCGTTGCTTTTCTACCGGCGTATCAAATTTCAGCTTGATTGTTAAAGCCCTTCTTGAGATACAGGGATTTGAATTGAATTTGAATTTTTTTCTGAACCACTTTTTCGATGTTTTAGACCACTTTCAGTAAACTGATATAAAAACCTTCCAAATTGTTTCCTTACTTTTTTTTGCTTTTTACAAAGTTACCTATTTGAGAAAGTATGGTGATCGGCTTCCTCATAGAGGAAGCTTTGTAAAAAGCAAAAAATAATGAGGAAACAATTTGCAAGGTTCTACTTTGCAGGCTTGTTTTGGCTCGAGAGACGTTTTTCCAAAAAATTCAAAGTGTCATAAAATTTGAACCGCTCGACCGATTTATGTCAAATTTGCACCTCAATTTTGTTCCATGTTCAAAAAGTCAGAGTTGTAGAGATGTAAGAGTCATGTAAAAAAATTGATTTTGCAAATTCAATATCATCCAAATCCTATTGCATATAAAAATGCCCAATGCACTATATTGTTGGTGCTCGATGAAAGGATTTTTTACTGTCGTCTGACTTGCATATGCTTTTCAATATTATCTTAAGCAAAGTTCTTAGGTTTTCCATTCTGCGCATGATTCAGATCAAACTACTAGGCAGATTGGATTGGTTGACGTCTCATTTTCTTCTTCATGAAAAGATACACCGGCTAAATGGAGCAAACTATTTTTTTTCATTCTGAAAGCAAAGTTAATCACTGATTTAGAAAATAGCATAAAATTTATTCATTAATAATTGTGTCATTTAAAAAATATTACCTTTTATTAACATTTGTTCCATTTAGCCGGTGTATCTTTTCATGAAGAAGAAAATGAGACGTCAACAATTCCAATCTGCCTGGTAGTTTAATCTGAATCATGCGCAGAATGGAAAACCTAAGAACTTTGCTTAAGATAATATTGAAAAGCATATGCGAGTCAGACGACAGTAAAAAATCCTTTCATCGAGTACCAACAACATAGTGCGTTGGACATTTTATATGCAACAGGATTTGGATGATATTGAATTTCCAAAAACAATTTTTTTTACCTGACTCCCTCCCCTTAAATTATAATGACAACGTCAATTTTTTGATAGTTCAAAATCCTATAAAATCCGAACTTTTTTACCGATTTTCACCAAATTAATTCGGTTTTATAGAAGATTTGAGCAGGATTGGTAGAAGTTAACTTGAATTGGAAATAAAAAATCAATTTTTTCAAAAACTCAAAATTCTATAACATCTGAACCGCTTTATGGATTTCGCTCAAATTCAATGCTGACCATAATTTTTCATTACTTAGTTGTTAAGAACTATTTAGCTCAATAGCTCAAAAACTGCGGCGACTCGGGAACATACAGGAATTTTTCGAAAATTTCCAAGTCTTCTAAAATCTGAAAAAATATTTCAATTCTACACACACACACACACACACACGTACATCGATCCATCCGGAAATTTTTTCTAACCACTTTTTTCGATGTTTTAGACCATTCTGAGTAATCTGACGTGAAAAATCAGGTTATTTTTTTTTTTTTTCAAGAAAACAAAGCTTCGATGAGAAAGCAAAATAATTTAAATCCAATTTTGCTATCGCAATGAATATTGAATTAGCCATTTCTTATAATTTCTCTTGGTGTAAGCTCTAATTTACTTCTGGAGTATCGCTTGAGCGAATCACATCATCCCCTTGTCGATTGAACGCGTCGCTGAATAGTAGAACTGACTCTGTGTTTCCCTTCATGATTAACGCTCGATTTGTACGAAAAGCGAGGGGGTAAACGGGGGTATGGCGCTTGACAAACATTTTAATTGACGTGTAACGAGTGGAAGAGCTAACGTAGGGGATGTGTTGGCTGGATAGAAGAGGGAGAGGCGGGGGCGAGGGTTTGATAACGCGTCGGTGGTCTGTTCTGGGCGTGCATAAGCGACAAATTCTCGTTTAGTTAGAAGATAGAGAGCGAGGATGAGCAGAGAGTGCAAGAGGCGCTTAACCAACAGCAGCAGCAACAACAACAGCACCAGAAGCTCCGCAGGTACATGCTATATTACAGTACATAGTATAATATAGTATATTTCGCGTACGCATTCGGTGAAAATTCACAGCTATTTGCTATCCGCAGCCCGTTTACACACGAGCCACTGGTTTAATCCGGCGAAACACGCCATAATTATCGGGATAATATAAAATAGTACGGACATGTACTGCAGAAATAGAGAACCGGCAAGAGAGAGGGAGAGATGGAAAATCTACCTACACGAAATTTCGACGCGCCAGCGTGCCTTGTTTGTTTGTCGTTAACGCTGATAAATATTATGCACTGGAAGCGTAGCTTTCCGGTCAGATATTACGAGGCCTATGGATTCAGCTCACGGTAACGCAATTATTATTCGAAAGCCACTTCGATGGCTACCAAATGATTTCCACTTTCTCATCACATATAAAATATTAAAAAATGTTTAAGTATTAAATCTAAAAATCGACTGTCTGATTTAGATTTACATTTATGTTTAGTGTTGTAAAAAAAAACTACGTAATATTGTGTGACAAAGACTTTGCTGTGTAGTGATATTTTGCTTGTGACTTCTATGCATGGAATGCAGTTTTGGTATTAAAATTTAATCCAAAATCTTAACTTCTTGTAATACTGTGTCGGAAATATGATAAATAACTTGTTAATTTGTTTGTGATTATATTTTATATTTTTATTTTTATTTTTGATTTTATAATCAGTAATAATGGAATTTAGTAATTTTTTTATATACAGCCTTATTTAGCAATTATTCCAATACCGACAGTGGAAATAGTCAGTTGACGAAAGGTCATTCAGTACAGCAAAGCCTTTGATCCTTTATTTACTCACTGAAGTGGGATGCAAAAAAAAAATATTGATAATAAATGCCCGCGCAGAATAATATAGTCCGGCATGGACTCACCAATGGAGTCCCGGATGTAATCTGCGCAGTCAACACGGGAGTACCATATGGACTCTCGTGTGGACTTCAGCTTTTAATCCGATCTCGAAGTCTATCCCGAAAGGACTGAATCTGGATTCCATTCAGGACTCCAAAAACTTTCCCGGACTCCATCCGGGATGCCACATACTCTCCTGGACCCCACTCTGGACGATCGGCAAATCTCGCTGGTTCAATCGCAAAGTCCACCCTGGGGTCCATTTTGGATTTTCGCCTGGACTGCCTTACACTGTAAAGAATCGGCAGTGATGAGAAAAACCGGTGTTAGATTTAACACCATTTTGTTGTTACAAGTATACTCCTGCTGTGGTATACAGTTAATGCGGTGTACTCTGACAGAAATTAACACCGAACGGTGTGATGCACTATGTTGACCCTCAATGGTGTTGTTTTTCGTAGAAACCGACACAGTTTAGTGACAAATGGTATGAAGTCTTACTTTTAGTCACCATCCAGTATTTCGATTATGCTTTTAACGGTGTCAAAACTACACCGAATGCTGCCCTCGCATGACTACACAATGGTGCTGAAATTAGCATCAATGGGTGTTGATTTGTAATACTTCAGTGCTGTGCATTTACCCCCAAATTACGGAGTAAATCTGCAACACCGAAGTGGTGCAAGAATATAATTTCAACATCACTGAGTAGTCCTAATAGACCCACCGCTTTTTGCGGAATATGATTGGTTCCTTGTGTCGGGAAGCTTATTGGTTCCTGCGTGTCTCTGCGTGTCTATGGCTCAACTTTTGCAGGGAAACGCGCATTTCTTCAGTATCTGGCTGGACGTTTACGTGGCTCGACGCGAATACTTATAATTAGGACAATGTCTACGAACACTAATTGGGGTTACTTTGAACAAAGAATGTTTGTCCACAACTCCTGCACACGGAGAAAAATAATTTTGTTGTTGCAGTTAGTCTTAGTTTCCTAGGTCCATTTTTTTGCGATAGCCTTGCATTTAGCTCATGCAGCAGCTAATTTGGTTTCTCAGCAAATAAGCGTTAGTTGTGGAAACGACAAATGCATCTCTCAGATTATTTGCGGACCCAGCTAATGATTTGTTGGTGGAACTTATACATTTTGCTGGAAAAACGAATTAGTAAAAAGGGCTTCCGACTGTTAGCAACTGAATATTTGCTGTTGCGCCGAGGTTTCATTTATTGAAATATTTGTGCATATAAACAAATATTTGCTACTACCACAAAAAAAGTTTGGCAGCCGAGCGAATTCGTTTAAATAGCTAGCGACTAACCAATCGAAGAAAGTTTCGCCAGCAAATGAGCTGCTGCACAAAAGACGGGTTGCGCGTCCTAACACGTTATGCGCAGCACCATTGTTCTGTCGCGATCTATTTTCAATACTGCTTTGTTAGTGCGAAGTTCGTTCATGCCCAGTTCGCATCGTCAGCGTATTCTGTCTTGACGATGGATTTACCAAAAGCGCCAGGATCCTTGCGATCTTTCTTCAAAACGTGGGGCATTAGTGAAGAAGTTATACAAAGAAGTTATAAGTGTAAACTGTTTAAAAAGTTCGAAGCTGAAAATGACAGCTGCAGAAACGACGAGTTTCATGAAACTATTCGGGGTGATCATAGGGGATTTAGTTTAGAAAAGTAATCCGTATTGACAACTTTACGTTTCATTGCGCGAAATAGTCGACCTCACCTATGTCAAACGATTGCCGAAAAAGTTTAGTCCTCTGTTGCGAGTACTAATACAAGAGATTCTTGAACTGTACGTCAAATTAGGTGATCCAACCCTGAAGCCCAAACATCACATTCTCACGAGCGCGTTTGCGCTCTTAGGAAATCACTATTGCTGCAACATCAAGTTGTTTGTGCTACCAGAAAAATACTTCTGCTGTAACAGCTGCTGCTTGCGCTGCCAGCAAACTACTTTTGCTGCAACAGCAAACTGTTTGCGCTGCCAGCAAATTACTTTAGCTGCAATAGCAAACTGTTTGCGCTGCCAGCAAACTGTTTGCGCTGCCAGCAAACTACTTTTGCTGCAACAACAAACTGTTTGTGCTGCCAACAAACTACTTTTGCTGCAACAACGAACTGTTTGGGCTGCCAGCAAACTACTTTTTTTGCAACAGCAGACTACTATAACTGCAATAGAAAATTGCTATTGCTACTGTAGCAAATTAGATACAGCAAATAAATATTGCTGTAAGAGTAAGTACTTTAGCTGTCACTATATTTGCTAATGGTTTTTGCTGCGGTAGCTAATCTCATGCTGTAACCAATTATTTTTCTCCGTGCACGACTTCGTAAATATCACTTCTTTGCATTACCTGTGTCGATGAATCGGTCGTACGTGGCTATCTCTCCACCGGGGACTTTGAGCTACGATATTACACCTTCAAAATATACTTTTCTTAATTGACATTATTCGTGAGTTGACTCGCGAAGATTTTTTACTGTTTCACTCTCTAAACCTGGCTTGGCGTGCGCGCGCTCTTGGGCATTGTTCTAAGTATTCGCAAAAAGAGCTTCAAGCCACAGCGTTGTCAAAAGAGTATTGCATTCATTACATGACTTTTTATGTCACATGTTGACATAAAAACATGTTAAAATGTCTTGATATTATCCCGAACAGGTTACTTCAATAAAGTTTAATTGCGCACTATTATAAGTGTTACTTTTCAACTTTTTTCCGGTGTGCAAATGCATGTTTTCTTGTATTAGCACCGGATACTATAATTTGGCGCTGTTATGCTACGAAATTCTGTGATATCGGTTCACTGTTTAGTGCCATTTACTTACCACGTGGCTGTGTTCAATGGGTTACACTGTCCGGTGCAATCAATTTCAGTGTTAATCAATAACACTAATTTCCTTATACCGCTCTTTTACACTGTCGTTTACACGAAATGGCGTCAATCTATTGGGACTACATAGTGGTGTTGAAATGGTGTGAATTTTAACACCAAATTTTTTACAGTGTAGACTCCATCCTGGTCTCCACCCAAGATGATCCGCGAATCTCGCCGGTTCAATCTCAGAGTCCATCCACCAAGATGGTGGACATTAGAACAAGACGGTGTTTTGACTAACCCGATATGAAAAAAGGGACAATTTTTTTTTCACGAAAACAAACGCGCACAGAAAAAAGTAGTCCAGGATGGAGTACCGGATGGAGTCTCAGATGGTGTCCGCCGACTCCGGCTTTTAATCGGATCCCGGAGTCGGCGGACTCCATCCTGGACGACCTGTGAATCTCGGCTGTCCAATGGCAGAATCCATCCTGGTGTCCATTATGGATTCTCACCTGGACTGTCTTACAGTCCATCCCGGACTCCATCTGGGATGACCCGTGAATCTCGGCTGTCCGATGACAGAATCCATCCTGGTGTCCATAATGGATTCTCACCTGGACTGTCTTACAGTCCATCTCGGACTCCATCCTGGACGATCCGTGAATCTCGGCTGTCCAATGGGAGAATCCATCCTGGATTCATTATGAATTCTCGCCTAGACTGTCCCGCAGTCCATCCTGGACGGTCCGCGAATCTCGGTAGCCCGATGGCAGAATCCATCCTGTTGTGCATTACGGATTCTCGCCTGGATTGTCTCGCAGTCCATTCCGGACTCCATCCTGTTGTACATTACGGATTCTGGCCTGGACTGTCTCGCAGTCCATTCCGGACTCCATCCTGGATTCCATCCTGGACTCCATCCTAGACTCCATCCTGTACTCCATCCTGGACTCCATTCTGGACTCCATCCTGGACTCCATCCTGGACTCCAGCCTGGACTCCGTCCTGGATGATCCGGGGGTCCACCAGGAGGTTGACACCAGGACCAGACCGTGTCCACCTTGGGCACCTTGGTGTCCAGACGATCCATGTCGGACCACTCTTATTACGTCAACGGAGGGTAGGCCTCTCGTGTGTAGTCGTACTCAAAACAGCTTTCCAGTCTTATAGACGCTCAGGCTTCAAGTCACTTGCGAGAAACGCTTCGACCGCTCGCCATCTAGCGGAGCATTGTGTATCCGTGCTTCACATGATGCCACTAGATGGCAAACGGACGCACCGTTTCTCGCAAGTGACTTGAAGCCTGAGCGTATATAAGACTAGAAAGCTGTCCTGAGTTCGACTACACACGAGGGGTCTAACCTCCGTTGACGTATATAGTTATTCTACCGTCGGACAGCCGAGATTTGATGGATCGTCCTGGATGGAGTCCGGGATGGACGGCGAGACCGTCCAGGCGGGAATCCAAAATGAGCACCAGGATGGATACTGCATCGGACAGCCGAGATTCGCGGACTGTCCAGGATGGAGTCCGGGATGGACTGTAAGACAGTCTAGGGGAAAATCCATAATGGACACCAGGATGGATTCTCCTGCTGGACAGCCGAGATTGGCGGATCGTCCAGGATGGAGTCCGAGATGGACTGTAAGACAGTCCAGGTGAGAATCCATTATGGACATCAGGATGGATTCTGCCATCGGACAGCCGAGATTCACGGGTCATCCCGGATAGAGTCCGGGATGGACTATAAGACAGTCCAGGTGAGAATCCATAATGGACACCAGGGTGTATTCTGCCATTGGACAGCCGAGATTCACGGGTCATCCAGGATGGAGTCCGCCGACTCCGGGATCCGATTAAAAGCCGGAGTCGGCGGACACCATCTGAGACTCCATCCGGTACACCATCCTGGACTACCAAGATTCCATCCGGAACTCCATCCTGGACTGCCAAAAGTCCATCCGGGACTCCATCCTGGACTCCATCCGGAACTCCATCCTGGAGTACTTTTTTCTGCGCGGGAAGCTTCCTCTATGAGGAAGCAAAAAACAAAGAAAGCTGGAAAGTGACGAAGTTTTGCTTTTTAGTCATGCAGTCAATTAACAGGTATTAAGATAGCGAACCAGCAGCACAATAGGCCAAAATAGTCAGCGAAATTATGATTTCTTCGTATTTTTAATTTCGTATGCCGTCGATGTGTCGTTTCGGAGGTGCATACACATTTTTTGTTGCAGAATTTGGCACAAAAGCTGCACGAGAGAATGAATTCTTTGTGTCGTGGGCTGTGAGCGCTGCCAGGAGTTTTGGGACGACTGTTGACGGGGAGGCGAAAATTTGCGAGAAGGAGAGACAGAGAACGAGTAGGAAGCATGAAGAACGAAGAGACGAAGAGCAGAGCAACCCCTATAACTGTGTATACCACTGTGTACGCTCGTGCTGGACCTCGCGGGGTGATTAAAACGTTTCACGATCAATTAGCCGGTCGAGAGTACGCGCTAGATGCGCGGCTGGTTGAAAGCGAAAGAGGAGAGAAGCAGCTCGTGAAATAAATGCTGCTACCGTTAGTGCTGAGAGAGTATCTCGGTTGTCGAATGTCGCACGGGGCCACTTTGGTCCGATTGGCAACGAGCCACGTGGTGAACGCGCCATGAACCATCCCCTAGTTGAGCTCTACGCTCTCTGTTTTCTATACCTCTTCGGACGACCGGCCCTCTGTCTATCTGCAGACAGAACGAGAGCACTGGCCAAGGTTTTCGTAACATTTTCCTCCGCATATTTTACGCAAATTTTCGTTCAAGATGACACTCGAACTGGTGGATTCTTTCATGCGCCAGTATCGTTCGAAAATTGTCCTCGTATGTTTAAAGGAGACCATCAAACGGCGAGTTTTCACAAAGAGCAAAGCAAATAGAATGCATGACGACCAATTTTGGCTTGTCATAAAGGAAGTTTTGTGGAAGGTGCAGAATAATATATTTCGGACGAACTGGAATTCTCTATCGTTTCATGTCGTAGAGGTGGTCCCGCGTAAAAAAGATGCGAGGTCCAGGAAGGAATCCAGAATAGAGTCTGGGCAGTCCAGAATGGAGTCCAAGCTGGACTGATTGATCTGATTAAATGTGGATGGGATCTGATTAAATCCCAGACTCCACCCCGGACTGCCCAGACTCCATCCTGGACACTTAATTTTTACGCGGGCGTCTTTTAATCACTGTCATTGAAAGACAATCGAGCTCAATAATCTCAACCAGAAACCTTGATCTAATCTCGTGTGTTGTTAATGTTACGTCTCGAGCAAACGTGTGATGACCAGTTTTGGCTTCTCATACAGGAAGTTTTGTGGAAAGCGCAAAATCATATATTTGGGACGGACTGGAATCCTCTACCCTCTCAGATCGTAGCGGCGGTGTTTTGATTGCTGCCACCGTAACACTGCATAGTTCAATAATATCATAACCATAAACCATGATCTAAACCTGGTTATTATTATGGTTGTTTTCGTGTTTCCTTTTTGTTTGCGTCTCTCGCCTAGCCTTACTTCACGCTTATTTTTTTATAAATTATTTTTTATAATGTTCTATTTCTTACACGGAGTCCATCACATTTTCAAGTGCACCTTATTTGTATCAATCACAGTAAGTCTTTTGTATATTTACACAAGCCTGCAAAGTAGAGCTTTACAAATTGCTTCCTCATTATTTTTCGCTTTTTATAAAACTATCTCTATAAGGAAGTATGTTAATCGATTTTGGCTTTTTCATAGACGAAGCTTTGTAAGAAGCGAAAAATAATGAGGAAGCAATTTGCAAAGTTCTACTTTGGAGGCTTGTTTATGCTCTAGACATTTGTCTAAAAATTCAAAGTATCGAAGAATTTTAACCGTGTCACCGATTTTTCTCAAATTTGTACTAAAACCTTCCCGCGCAGAAAAAAATAGTCCAGGATGATGTCCACAATGCAGTCTCGGATAGAATCTGGGCAGTCCGGGAAGGAGTCCGGATGGACTCTCATATGGACATCGGCTTTTAATCCGATTCCGAAGTCCATCACTCCATCCGGGACGCCAAATACTCTCCTGGACTCCACCTAGGACGATCAGCGAATCTAGGCGAATCAATCGCAGAGTCCATTCTGGTGTCCATTTTGGATTCTCGCCTGGACTGTTTTGGTCTCCATCCCCGACATAAGTCCATCCTGGTGTCCACCCGGGCCAGACGGACACCCTGGACTCCATCCTGGACAGAGTCTGGTCCTGGAGTTCATCACCCTGGTGGACACCAGGACCAGATGGAATCGACTTTGGACACTTTGGTGTCCAGACGGTCGATTTTGGACCGTCAACGAAGGGTAGACCCCTCGTGTGTAGTTGAAATGAGGACAGCTTTGCAGTCTTATATAGGCTGAGGCTTTAAGTCACTTGCGAAAAACGCTCCGTCCATTCGCCATCTAGCGGAACATTATGCATCTATGCATCATATGATGCCACTAGATGGCGAACGGACGGAGAGTTTCTCGCAAGTGTTTGGAAGCCCTAGCGTATATAAGACTGTGCTAAGTTGTCCTGAATTCGACTACACACGAGGGGTCTACCCTTCGTTGATGGTCCAGAATGGACCGTCTGGGCACCAAGGTGTCCAAGGTAGGTGCCGTCTGGTCCTGGTGTCCACCACGACGGTGAGATTCGAAACTGCGTTCGGATTAAAAGGTTCGGATTAAAAGCTGAAGTCCATATGACAGTCCATCTGGACTTCCTCCCAGACTGCCCAGATTCCATCCGGGACTCCATTCTGGACATCATCCTGGACTCCATCGCGGACTATTTTTTTCTGCGTGGGTTGTACCATGATAGTCCATATGTGGACCAAATTAGAACCCGGTATCTCATAATTTGCGCGAGTCAGCGCGAAAATGAGACTTTTTGAAAAATTCAAAATGCCATAAAATTTGAACGGCTAGACACATCAGCTTCAAATTTGTAGTCAAATGTTTTTCGATGATAGTCCATATGTGAACAAAATTTAAGATAAAACTGTGAAAAATTTCATATTTTTTTTTGTGGCGGCATTTTTTTTTTTAATTTACCAAAATCGAAATTTACCGACATATTGATAGTTTCTTTGACTAAATTCATCATTAATAATCAATAATCGTGAAATCATGTCGAAAATTGCAGTCGGATATCTCAGCATTTATAGGAGTTGGTCTTTGCAGCCATTTAAAAGAAAATTGAAATTGCAATACAATTAGAACCATCCTATCGTTTCGCGCCAAATTTAGAATACATTATGGTCTCATGGTAGTCCACTTACGTACAATATTTCGGCGCGATATCTCCTAATTTGCGAACGTTATAGCGTGGAATCAATATTTTCAAAATTTTCATAATGCTGTAAAATTTGAATTTTCCAGTTGTTTTGGGTCAACTACAATCCCAAATGTTGGTATATGAGAGCCCACTTGCTTGCCAAGTTTAACGAAGATACATCTATAATTACAACAGTTATCGTACTTACAAGGAAATCTGCACACACACAGACACATACATACAGTCATTTTTTTCTGAACCACTTTTCTCGACTTTTTGGACCATTCTTAGTGTCCTGACATTAAAATCTCGAAAAAAATGTTTTCACGAAACAAAGCTTCCTCGGAAGCAATAAAGACGCTTTGTGCGTCAACCCCCAGGGACGGTGAAGGACTCAGAAAAAATCCGGCTCAAGTCGGGCCGGATTTTTTCTGACGGTCCATGAGAGTTTTAGATAAAATCTGTGCTTGGCGGCCCATACGGGACTTACAAAAATATCCGGGCTTGGGGGCCTTAGAAAAAATCGACCCTAAAGGGCTTTCTTTACATGGAATGTCCTATATATTCTACACAGTGGTGATGGTGGCGAGATGTTTTTATAAAATAGAGAAATAAATAAATAATGCAGACGCCATGAGCGAGATTTTACTTTGCACAGGTTTGTTGAATTATAGTGTTCTATCCTATCTGTTCGAAATTGTAGGGCACGAACAACAACAACGTATGATAGCATAGGCAATGCACACATATCCCATTTCGAAACAATAGATGCCTAGGATAAGGATATGGCACGTCATACTAAATCAATCACGGACAAAGCACCCTAAATATCATATATGTTGTCTGGAATTATAGGCTCGAAATGGTAATGGATGAAGTTGTAAAATACAAACTCATCAGTAGTTCCATAACTCAATACTCTATTATGATTTAGGATGCCTATATTCGTAGCGACAATAATATCAGTAAGTTCGAAGTAACCTATAAAAATGTTATAAAAATAGCCATAATCAAACCGAGATATTTCTAAATTTGACTGATTTCTGAAGTGACTTTTAGAAAAAAAATTAGAATCAATGTTGTGGCTTGTTTGAAAAATCATCAACGCTTGAAAATAAATTAATAGGAATTGGCAACGAGATCTTAAGACCTCAAAACTCAATACTAGCTGAAAAACACAAACACATACGATTCCATTTGTATATAAAACATTTAATTTAATTAAATTTATTAACGGATTTCTCCTTTTACATAGTTTATAAGTTTTTAGCATACAGTACACAATTTGAAAATTCCAGATTATACAAACAAGATAAAAAAAGATAAATATACTAGGATTTCAATGTGGCTCGAAATCTCCCCCCCCCCCCCCCCACCCAAGGGTACCGCTCACCCAAGGTTGCCCCTTACCCAAGGGTGCCCCTCCACCCAAGGGCGCCCCCCCCCGCAATGGTGCCCCCCCGCAAGAGTGCTCCTCGCAACGGTGCTTCCCCCCCCCCCCCCCCCCCCAAGGCCCCCCCACCCCTGGGGGACCTATGTTTTTGGAAAAGGACTTAGAAAAATACGGGCTTGGTGTCTCACAGACCACCCCGAATTTTTCTAAGTCCCTCGATTCTCGACACGCCGGCGGTTCTTTAGGTTCTTTAGGTTCTTGACGGCCCGAATTTTTCTTCGATTCGATTCGATTCTTAATATGGCGGCGGCGGTGGCGGTGGCGAGATCTTTTTATAATATAGAGAGATATGTAAATAAACTAATATCTCGTAATTCTAAGTAACTATTTATAACAACAGATGGCTTTGCTAGCTTGAGTAATTTCTTAGGCTAGTATCACAGTATTACTAATTTGTTATTCGTAACGAAGGATCGCTTGACTAGCTTGAGCATGAAACGATATAGAATTGTATCCCATACCTTCCCTGCCAATTATAAAAATCGCTTAAAGTGTTGTAGTGTAAATTCCCAAAAAAAAACTGCCAAACGCACTACAAAGCTAAAGTTCCGAGCTTTCCCTTTTATTTTTAATGGGCGCCAGGTGCGAAAAATATTACGCGCCGGGAAAAACTCGCGATGTTCAGGGACCAAGCTGCTTTGCCGGACTAGCCGCGTCCGGCAAAGCAGCTTGTAGAGTGCTTGTAGCAATGTAGAGTGGCGGGATTCTAATATAAGGTTCTCGTGCAGAAATAAAAAGAAAACAGATTGTCAATTTTTCGGGAGACTTCAACAATAATTTGAAATTTATTTTAAATAAAATTATTGACTCACAAAAGAACCCAAGTAAGTCAAAATTAATTCCCGTTAACAATTTTAAACACAGGGAAAAAAACCCCTCGATCGGCTTACAAGAGCTACCGCGCGACGCGGCTCTCTTCACAAGCACACGCACTCTATAAAACACACTCACGAGAAAGCACGGAAATATTAATCACGTCCTAAAAAAACTATTATTTATTTCGGAAAGGACTTTGCTTGTTCGCCCGATTCAGTAACAAACTAAATCAAATCTATGAAATAGATCGCGCGCCTCGACACCTCTCTTTTACAGGCGACACGGTCTAACCCGACTTTTTCTCTCTCACTCACACTTAACGCCACGGGAATAATCACACTCTCGAACAAATAACAATAACGACACTTTTCCGCGACATTCGACTCTCATACGGGAAAAAAACCAGCTACTCAGTTCACCAGTATCAAAAAGATAGAACGCGTAACACTCTCAGCGCACAAAACAATTACCCTAAAAATAATGGCAATTTCCCGATTATCGCTCCCGACCAAAATCCAGACTATAAAACATTTTTCTACTCTACTCATGTCGATCAACGGCTCACCGTAAAGTCTCGCGGGACTCTCGAAACTCTAATAATCATACACAATAGAGCTCACGGACTCGCCCACGCGTGAGATACCGTCGTCGCGCACGTTTTAAACAAATTTATAACAAACTATAAAATACTAAAAGAAAAGAGGCCAAGCGACAGGGCTTACGTCGAGCCCTACATCTATTATCCCGAGATATGTGTCCCGCTCTCTGGTCTCCTCGATTAGTCTCGGGAGTTTTCGTGTTTGACGGGAGATATTACAATTCCTCGCAGTGACAAGGATCCTCGGGAAATTCCTCAAGATGTGTCACTCGCGGAAGCACGAGCCTTCTTATCCCTACCCCAATTATTTCGCCGGCGATTAGTCAGGCGGCCAACCCTGATTTTTCGCAAACTATATTAACGAATTAGTTGGCGCTTCTGGCGCGCAAAGTCCAAAACGGGAGTTCGTAGCGCAGCGCATAAGACAGCGTCGTAGACAGGTGGTTATCTATCGATGCAGTATAGGGACGGCAGATCTTATGCAGTTCGGGATGCTCGACGTCTCCTCGGAATATTTTCCTTCGCCGATGATTACTCGTGAGCGGATCTTAGCGCCTCGTGAACTTTACATCTCTCTCTATGCATCCTATGGGTGGTGGTCGTTGAAGCTCTCAGGCGACCTTCCGTCACTCGGCGTACATAAATAAAGTTTAAAAAAACATATCGGGAATTAGAAAAATATATAAAATCATGTAAGGCCCTATGGATCTGTCAGGAGACGTGGTACTGCGAGGAACTGTGCTCAAAATTATCGAGCTTATTCTCGGCCTCAAATTTTAACTCGTTACAGTGTAAAATTACAAAAAGAATTAAAAAAAATTATATTATAAAGTATAATTGAAAGATAAAAAATTATAATTATTAGCATTTTATCACGCATGTTTAATCAGTGAAAGCCACATAAGTGCACTGTACAAAAAAAAAACACGGAATAAATTTATCTTTCACTATTATAATTTTCTCGTAATTTGTAACAGTTAGCAAATTAGCAATTGTAAAACAGCTCAACACGGAGAAAAATAATTGGTTACAGCTACCGCAGCAAAAATCAGTAGCAAATATAGTGACAGCAAAAGTACTTACTCTTACAGCAATATTTATTTGCTCTATCTGATTTGCTACAGTAGCAATAGTAATTTTCTATTGCAGTAATAGCAGTTTGCTGTTGCAGCCATTGTAGTTTGTTGGCAGCGCAAACAGTTTGTTGTTGCAGCAAAAGTAGTTTGCTGGCAGCGCAAAAAGTTTGTTGTTGCAGCAAGTATAGTTGCTGGCAGCGCAAGCAGCAGCTGTTACAGCAGAAGTATTTTTCTGGTAGCACAAACAACTTGATGTTGCAGCAATAGTGATTTCCTAAGAGCGCAAACGCGCTCATGAGAATGTGATGTTTGGGCTTCAGGGTTGGACCACCTAATTTGACGTACAGTTCAAGAATCTCTTGTATTAGTACTCGCAACAGAGGACTAACATTTTTCGGCAATCGTTTGGCATACGTGAGGTCGAATATTTCACGCAATGAAACGTAAAGTTTCCAATACGGATTACTTTTTTAAACTAAATCCCCTATGATCAGCCCGAATAGTTTCACGAAACCCGTCGTTTCTGCAGCTGTCATTCTCAGCTTCGAACTTTTTACACAGTTTACACTTATAACTTCTTTGTATAACTTCTTCACTAATGCCCCACGTTTTGAAGAAAGATCGCAAGGATCCCGGCGCTTTTCGTAAATCCATCGTCAAGACAGAATACGCTGACGATGCGAACTGGGCATGAACGAACTTCGCACTAACAAAGCAGTATTGAAAATAGATCGCGACAGAACAATGGTGCTGCGCATAACGTGTTAGGACGCGCAACCCGCCTTTTGTGCAGCAGCTCATTTGCTGGCGGAACTTTCTTCGATTGGTTACGCTAGCAATTTTAACGAATTCGCTCGGGTGCCAAACTTTTTTTGTGGTAGTAGCAAATTTTTGTTTATATGCACAAATATTTCAATAAATGAAACGCCGTCGCTACAGCAAATATTCAGTTGCTAACGGTGCGAAGCCCTTTTTACTAATTTATTTTTCCAGCAAAATGTATAAGTTCCACCAACAAATCATTAGTTGGGTCCGCAAATAATCTGGGAGATGCATTTTTCGTTTTCGCAACTAACGCTTATTTGCTGAGACACCAAATTAGCTGCTGCATGAGCTAAATGAAAGGCTATTGCAGCAAAATAGGCCTAGCAAACTAAAACTAGCTGCAACAACAATATTATTTTTCTCCGTGAAGGCTTACTGCACCCAAATATTTCTATTAATTATTTCAAACAGGCTGAAATTGATTTGTACGCGTCAAACAATCTATATCAGAATTGATCCTAATGTTCCTCTGACTCTGTTATATATTCATACAAACTTTCAACATGATAACTCAAAATTAGCTCGACTTGAAATATTAGGGTAATTATTTATAAAATTTGACTAATTAATATCTGCTCATAAAATTTAATCGGCTCGATCAATTATTATTAAATTTAATACCGATCACCTGTCCACTTTAATCGTTTTGTACAGAACTATTGAGTCGGATAGCTCATCAATTATAAAATTTAACTTACGAATACAAATTTTTGACCAATAAAAAAAAAATAATGACAACAATACTATTAAAAAAAATTCTAGGACAACAAAGCTTCCTCAATGGCGAAGAAAAGAGGACGAAACATCACGTGGAACATTAAAGCTGCAAGGAACTCTGTTGTTTGAGCAGCCACTTTGCCCTGAGGGGTGACAGAGGGTGAAAAGCAAGGAAGAATCTGGGCGACGTATTAACGCGCAAATATTGATATTATCCCGTCGGCTATGCGAGGAGCTTGCGTGGAATCGCTGATCTAATAACTCGTAGTCGCAAATAACGTGCTGCTCGAGAGTTTGACACGAGGTTGTATGATGTGAAGGGAGAAAACATGGTGAGGGAATGTTTTTCTTGCTCGGGGGACTCCTATTGTGCAAACAGCTGTTCGAAGAGGGCTAAAACATCGTCCTGGTTTCTCTTATTAATTAATTGCTTGATTTCTCTCGCTCTGTTTATACCTGACGTGTTTCTGCGCTATTTACTCTTTGCTAACAAAGTAGAATCTTCAGTCTTCAAATAAACTGATGCAGAAATTGTAAATTGCTAGATAAAGTTACATCGTTTCACAGTCGCAAATATTCCACTACTTCCAAACTCACTGGATTGGCTTATGTTTACACAACATATTATTATATTAAAATGTTGTTACAACGTGACATCATATTAAAGGAAAAAGGTGTAAATTTTATATTCAAAACAAAAAAAGTTTTTATATACAAATTTAGTTAAAAATGCACCAATAACTAAGTAACGAAGAAAAAATTTATCATTATCCATTATCTTTGTTTTTATAGCATTTGTAAGCAATCCATAAAGAGCAATATATCTTTGTTCTTAGAAGAGTACTTTCGGAAAAAATTGAGCCTGAAGGGCCCTTTTTACTTGGAATATCCTATATATCCGACACGGCGGGGGCGGAGAGACATTTTTATAAAATAGAGAGGTAAATAAATAAGTAATGAGGACGCAATGAGGGAGATTCAACTTTGCGCAGATTTGTTGAATTATAATGTCCTGTCATTTCGAAACAATAGATGCCTAGGACATGGCAAGTCTTACGAAACTAGATTTTCTAGTATTATTCTTCATGTAACACTACAAATTCACACCAATTTTCCTGTAACATTAAGGGGTAACACTACTCCAGGTACACCTATTTTCGACAATTTTTTGTGTGTAAATAATAAGCGAAATGAAATATTCGTTTAAAGAACTTTATTATACAATTGTTGTACTGTAAAAAAAGAAAAAAATTCAAAATGGTGGCTAAGAGAGCCCTTAGTAGACCGTTACTTTTCCATTGACGCTCAAATGGGTGGACAGTTTTCTCATACATAATGAGCACTAGAACACAAAAACCAAGGTCTTCCTTAAAATACATATTAATAGGCGTGGTAGTACGTAAAGATTTTTTAAAAACAAATTTTTTAAAAATATTGCTGAAAAAAAAAGTTTCGATTTTGAAACAAAAATTGGCAGTAAAATGTTGACAGAAAACAAAGTTTGCATCAAACTTTACCTGCATGCTGATTTTATGATTCTGAAGTACTGTTTAATTTTTTAAAAAGTCGATATTTCCAAAATCCTACAGTGGTGTTCCCCTTAACAAAAGATTTCATTGGATATTTGAGGACAGAACCTTTTTATTCATAGTACAAATATTTCATTCCAGTCTGCACTGTGTGTATATAAAATTCCGTTGATATACATTTCGCAAAGCAATAATGTTAATATAACATTTTCTGCTCCCCCACCCTCGTATTTCTTCACAATGACCTATTTTTGTGTGACATGACATATAAATATACATGACTGTTACACAGGTAATAAAAGAGCATGTGTCGTCGTGTTAGTTTTTGGAATAAGCAGCAAGTCGTGTCTGCCCGCTCTATATCACCTTCTCTCTTACCTTCTCTTGAACGCAGCTTTGGTACTCGCCTGTTTTGCGGGTGTACGATGAACATAGGGGTTATAGGCAGTAGAGAAGCTCGAGGGGGTGCGAGAGTCGACGGTGTTTGCATACGTCCGGGCAAGGTGCACCGTCGAGCATTGTACTCACTAGGAAAAATAGTATAGTAGCGATATACCCTGCATACTATGGTATAACACAGAGAGTACAAGAGCTGCTGACTCTGTCTCGTACGTGTGGAGCAATAGGCAACAAAAGTTCTGTCTCTTACTCGTCCTTTCGCTCTCAGTCGTGAATGCATAAAACATGAAGTTTCCTACCCCTAAAATTTGCTCTAGTAACGCCGCAGAAAGAAGCTCGCTCTCGCGTTTCTGCTCCTGTTCCTCTCTCATGAATATGTCACCGAGGCCAGGGTATATATACGGATCTGTATATATGTATATGTATATATAGATATATATATATATCAGTTACAGGACGACGCTCGTCGCTATGAAAAGTCCGTGACTCTGTCAGTGTGTGCATCCGAACCGGTAGAGCCTCGCCTCTATGCCACTTTTCCCTCCTTTCTCGCATTTCTTTTTTCGCTCCCCCTCCTTTCTCTTTATCCCCCAGCTCACACAACGTAACGCATGTACATTGGAAGAACAGACAATGGTAAAGAACGGGTGTGTTTACCGGAACACGACAGATCCCCGCCGACAATTCTACTGAGGTTCCTTCGGAATCGGAAGTATCGAAGATTTAACAGCCAGTATTCTGCGCAATAACTGCATGGGATTTCCTTAAGGAGGTTCATCAGTACGTGCGGGAGGTAAGGAATACGTAGTGGTAATCCTATTCTTATACACGGGCCTATTTCACGATAGCCTACGGCATAAATGATGTGTCTTGATTCGGAGAATTGTCAAATTGGGACGGATAATGTAATTTCAAACGGATACATAAATATTTTTTAGCAGTATAAAGTTAATCCACATAAGTTTATAATGCTCAAACAGATAGAAATTACAATTTGTAGTATCGTGAATTTGTGGAGAAGTGCGGCAACAAGGCGGTTGCCTACCATGAGTGTCATGGTGGCGACTACTAGCTGACAGTTCAGCAGTTATGCCTTTCCAATCATGGCAGGTCGACATTACAGGTGGAAAGGGAAGCTTATTAGTGAAAAGTGCTATAAGCATATGTTAAAACCAGTACAAAACGGGAAGGATAGGAAAAAACGAATCGAATATTCGATTTTCAATGAAAACACTCAACCATGTCTCGTTTATCTATACAAGATCGTTTGAATCCCGCGCCTGTCGCGCTGAGCCTAGCTTAATTCTTAACTCTCCAACGTTGCCGTAGTTCCTGCCTGTTTTATTGGCAAGCTGTAAACAACTGCAAAAGTCGTGCTTTCATTCAATAATTCTCATAAACAAAGTAGATAAACAGTCTGATTTTTAGTGGTATTTACCACAGCTATAATTACAGTGAAATAACAAGATTTTCATTGTTTCCCTGCATTTTTCTCCGAATTATAAAGCGATGGAGCTGCCATGTCATAAAATACTTTAATTTTGTGTGAATGGTGTAGGTAAAAATATCCAAATAATTCAGGTACATCCGTCACAAAGTATCGAATAGTCGATAATATTTTCAAATTTTTCTCTACAGTTTTATATTTGTGATGTACCTCCTTAAGTATTGCTGGAAGGTGGCTGAAAAAACGGGCATCGTTCTGTGCTTTTCATGGTCTAGGAGAAATGCTTAAGTGCCTATTTTTACATATTTTATTTTTGCTTTGTCATCAAGGAAGGTCTGTATTCGTGAAAAACCTTTTAGACCGCTTCTCAAAGCGGTCTAAAGGTTGGGAAAACGTGTTTGCAAAAAAATGTTTGGGGATGTGTGTGTGTGCCATCCCTGCAAAATTAAAAAAATCGGTCCGAAGAAAACCAACGATATTCTATCTCCTAAAGTTCGTTACATTGATAGGTAGAGAATTGATCCTTACATTAAGCCCATCAATGCACTGAAAGAAAAAAGTAGTTGTAAAAACGGATCAATTGATCACGACGTCCAACCAGAGCAGTTATAATGGCGGTAACCACTCAGTCAGTTACAGAAACTACAATCTCGTTGGTAGAGTACTAACAGTAATAATAACCACCTGACATCATAACCTAAACTCACAGGTTGGTTAGTGCAACAAATCATTTGGATTGGACATCAAGCATCGTGATAGTTGCAGGAACTAAATCTTTGGTCGTACGTACTATTTTGTGTTACCAATCGAAAATAGTTGAGACTACGATTCCGATTTGATTTGAGTAACTAACACGCGGCAAGTGATATAGGCGGTCGCTAAAACTACTATTTTTTTGTCCGTACGCATCCAATGATGGGCGGATCAATACTGGTCTGAATATTGGCCTTAAACCAACACTCTAATTATCGGTCAATACATATTGTGCCAATTATTGGCCTATAATTGGGAAGTCAACAAAGGTTACAACGACCTTTGGCCGGTCTCTAGCCGTTAGCGTTAGATCGGCATGTCCTCCATGGAATATCAACTGCTTCGAAGCAAATAGTCGCATTTCCGGTCCCTGACATCTTCGTATTTGCTTACATCACAATGAATTTGTTTTATTTTCATAAACTACTAGAAGTATGCAGAAATAAATTATTGGCAGAGTAGGCTCCAAGCGATAAAATTCGTTGGGACAATAAACTAGTTAATTACAAGAACAAATCAGTTAGTTGGGGCAAGAAATCAGTTGGCTGGTCCAGCAAATTAATTGGTTGGCAAATAACGAATCGTGTGAAGGCAACATTAATTTTTTTTTTTAACTTGGGGTCGAGTCGCCACCGTGACGCTTGATTAGGTGTCGCAACTAACTAGTTTTTCGGTCAAGACAAAAAAATTGGTTATCCTAGCCAACTTACATTAGTCGATTGGAGCGTATTGTTACGTCCGGGCGGCAGACTCTCCTGAGTTACCCTATTGGAAGTCGTAACGGCGGTCTCTCTTTCGAGTCAAGGCGTTGGTCCTTTACATCGGGGACGGAAACCTCGCCATGCGCTACCTCAATTTGTATGTTTCTTTGGGATAACTGGAGACTTGGAGACAGAGTCTCGAAGTAGGAGGACCAGCATGCAATGCAAAATAATTCCAATCGCAGAGATATATTCTTTTATACTCACTATTTATTTATTTGTCGAAACGTTGATCAGAGATACAGACTTTAATTTACTCGAAGAGACTAACCACGCAGGGTTAATGTCGTAGCTCGGAGCTCTGCGCGCTCCTTCGAAGTATTACAGCAGATCGTTGGTCGGAGAATAACTGAACTTTGGGTAATTGTATGCTGCTTATATACTATTGTAGCCCTAATGATTTTTAGATAAAGTGGTAGGGATACCCGAGAATTAGGGTCCAGATTTATGGTGCGAGATGTATGGGAAAATAAGTGTCATAAGTGTTTATATAAATTTGAGATACATTTCGTTAGCCGCGGGATTTCGGTTGAAGGGTTCGCGGCGCGTGAATACTCTACAATTCAACATGTGGGAGATTCTTACTTGTATTATTGGGAATCTTGCTAGTAGCATGCGACATTTGATGAGAGGCTCGCTTCTGTGTTGACAGCAATCTTTCTTAACGGCAGTATGTATACTTATAGTTACGCGAGACATAACAGTATTTAGGCATGCGAGTTGGTGGGTAAGCAATTATTTTTCTTCGTGTATAACATCAGTCTATAAAAAAATGTCGTTTATACCTTTATTTACAATTACTCAACTTTGTAAATGGATAATTTATTAAATAATAATTAATTCAATTCAAACAGTTTTATTTTTGGGTTATTTGAGTAGTATTGATTCTGTTGTATGCATCACTAATGATGAACGACATTTTCTGATTTGCTTGCTATATAACAGTCGATAAAAATGTCCTTTATAACTTTATTTACAATCAATCAATTTTGTAAATAGACAATTCGTTGAAAGATTAACAGTTCAATTACACTTAGAAATTTATTGGTTCTCAACTATCGTAATTCAACATTTTTATTCTTGATTTATTTGAGTAGTATTGATTTTGTTTTATGCATCACTAATGATGAACGACATTTCCTGTTTTCCTTGCTTCAATACAAGAGTCGATAAAAATGTCCTTTACAACTTTATTTACAATCAGTCAATTTTCTCTCCCTCGGCTTCTTTTGATAGTTTCATGGGCGAGAGAACTCGTGCTCCGTTTTCTCTTTTCGTCGTGCAGAGAAGGTCAGAGGCGAGTTGGAGAAAACAAGGCGCGCTATGCCGGACTCTGGGGTACTCGCCTCTTCGTGTATCCACCCCCTTCTCTGTATTCCAGTATGTGCAATGCGAACGAGCCCCTCCTCCACAGCGCCCTTCCGTTTCACGATAAATCTCCGAGTCTAAACGTAAAAGCCAGCAATAAATAGCCGTTGAATCGATAGTAGTGTGTGTCGTGAGGGAAGAGACCAGTGGGAGGTACGAGAGACGAGTAAAGCGAGAGGAGATCGAGGAGAGAGAAAGAGAGACACAAAACCCAGCGAAGGGTGGTTTTCGAGCTGCCGTTTGGTACACCAAAGAGAGCTAGCCTGTATACTTAAACGGGTCGACCGATGGCTCCACATTCCCTCCCTCTTCCCTGTTCCCTTTCCTTCCTCCCGGAAGTAATAAGGGTTGCGTGGTTTTCAATCCGTTCTTTTTTTTCACCCTGTCCCTGTTTTTTTCTCTCTCTCTTTTCTATGCACCATACACATTCGCCCACCGAAATAATCAGTCGAATTGCAAGGATAGTCGGGTTTAGAACCTTCGCGCGGAAAGTAAAGTAGGGCATCACACGTTCAATCACGCAAATGTCCCCTCGAGCGCTGTCAGGCGGAAGAAAAAAAAATTGCGAGAGATCTCTCAATCGGTTTCTCAGTGCTCACCTTGCTGGCGAGAAGGGAAGTGCGATAAAGCGAGATTGATGACAATCGTGACCTCTGCTTTGCAATTCAAAGTAGATAAGAAAGGATAAAGGTCAATGAAAACACAATTTTTTTCTGATCTACCATATACAACGTTCACCTCATTCAATATTGAAATAATTTGCAAAATTCATAAGGAAATACAAAAAATGACCCATCAAAAGTTTCTGTGGTGTCAATCTGTTTCCAGAGGCTCTGAGTTTTACCATTGAGAGTTAACGGGTTTATACATGCGATTTAAAAAAAAAGTTCTCCTATTTTACATTAGCCTGAACTATTAAGTATATTTTAAGCTTTTTAAAATTAAATATTTCGAAAAAAATGTTAAAGTTACAGCAATTCGAGCGTTCAAACATTTATATCCGACACCGCACGGTGAATCCAATCAACTTCAAACTTCAAAGTTGTTTTTCCATGCATCGCTTGTTTCAATCTTGTGAAGTTTACAACTCGTGAATGGAGCTTCCCAACGCTATCAAATTTTTACAGCATGTTTTATATATCAGTACCTTTCATGTGAACTTCGAAAAAAAGTTAACTTTGCAGTCGAAAAAATTAAATATATTAGTAGAAAATTGATTTTAAAAAATGTACGTCCTCCCATTGTTACATAGTTTTATAATTATGTCCGTATAGTCTTGCGACACTGAGATCGACGTTGAAGTCGTCAAGATAAACCCTTTACTTACCGGCTAATTACTCCACCATTTTTCAATACTTCCGTAATTTTTTACTTTCTCATCACATACAAAGTATGTAAAAGAGAAAGTAATACAATCAAAAAAAAAATCGACTCTTGGATTTTTCACTAATTTCTGTCTGTCTGTCTGTCTGACTGTGTTTGGCATCTGTGTCCGAAAGTACAATAACTTCTGAAAAAATCTATGGACCGCAATGAAATTTGGGGTGTCCCTTTTGCATATAAAATGTAGTTTTGGTATTGAAATCCAAACCAAAATCTTCGCTGCTTCTGGTACTTTACCTGAAATATTGAAAAAAAATTATAAAATTTTTTATTTTTTTTTGGACCGCAAAGTTATTATGCTTTGGTATGATACATACAGACAGAATTACCAGCAAATGAGCAGTGAACAACAAGAGATTTAGTATAGAGAAGATTTTGTGGTCTTTTCAATCAATCACATAAGACTTCTGCAACCGTCCATTGTGAAAATTTTATATTGCCTGAAATATGGGTTGTGTTACACATTCACTAAAAAAAAGAACTACTATCAATGATCTTGAGCAGTTTTCAATGAGTAATATACTATGAATATTCACACCATATGTTAGATTAAAAGGAAAGTAAAAATTGCAAGAAAAAAAAAATATTTGAGGTTATTCACAGTTATGATGTTAGATGCCTGTGACATCAATGCTGGAGGTACTGGGATTTATGTGTCAAACAAAGGATGAGGTATAACACATGTATATTAGTGTATAAGATGAAAAACAGATTGACACCACAGTACCTGTGTGAACTGATATACAACGTCAACGAGACACATAGATATAATACAAGAAATCGAGATAATTTAGCAGTTGGTAGATGACGACGATTAGGGCACAAACAACATTAATGTACGTAGGTTTTAAGTTTTTTAATGAGTTGCCTCAAGAAATAAGAGAAGCGAGAAATTTAACAATATTTACAATGAAATTAAGGGAGCATATAAAAGGTAGAGTTGAATTGTAGAGTATATACAGAAAATTTGTCCGTGAGTAACTGCGTAGTGCGTAGATAGTAAGAGGAATAATGTTTAAAATATGTGATGTGAAATGTAAGAATAAGTTTGCTAATAATCATATCGAGATGTAAAGAAATCGTTTGTGATATAGATGCAAGAAATGTAAAGTAATGTAGGGACAGAAGTCCTAAATATATATGTACAATTAAAAGTAGCCAGAGGCTAAATAAACATACTTAACTAACTAACTAACTAACTATAAATACTCATACTCTCATCGTATCATAGTTTTTATCGCATAGCATTTTATACGAATTCCAAACCCTGCGGAGGCCTCATACACACCCTAAGATTCGTAACTTTTGGAATATGAATAACTGAAATGTAAACGAGTTGTCAAACTATCGCAGTCCCGACAATGATACCACCAAACGAAAGCGAGATGTGAAGTGAAGGCGCGAACATCGCACGCGCCACCTCGCGAGTGCGGCTCGTAGCTTGAACTCAAATTTAAAAACGCGTTTTTGACAAATAATAGCGAGAAATGTAGATTACAATTAATGTGCGAAATTCACAAATTTCTATTCGTGTAGTTAGTCACTATACCCCAATAAATTCGTGATAAAAACTTCACTCCAGTAACAAATGTGATGAGGAAATCACGTGTTGCGAATACGAGAGTAGCCACTTTTTTATTGTTCTGTAGTTAAGGGGATTAAGGAATCTACAAAAAGTCATAAGAACAAAATTTTTATAGTTGATACCCTTCTTTCAAAAAAAGCTTACATTTCCATTTAAACCTCATCCAGTACATATCAATCACTATAATTTTGCAATTTTGCAAAGACATACAGTGCATCAAAATGGTGTGAAGTAAAAAGTAAAATGTTTCACTTGTCGTAGCTTTCAGACCAAGCCGGTGAACAGATTTTATTGTTTGATGTCTTATTTTTTGCGTAGAACAGTGCATTTGGTTTTGAGTATGGGAATTTTTATTTCATGTCTTTATGAGAAGTTATGATTTTTAATATATAAATAAATCCGTATTTATTAAAATCTCAGTAAATAATTGGTTAAAATTAATCCAATTTTCAGTGCTTTCGGAATCGCTATACTTAAAACAAAATGAGATCTTCGACAGATAAAATAAGAGATCGAGCATTAAAATCTGTTCACTAGTGTAGTCTGAACAATTTTACTATTCACCTCACACAAATTTGGTGCACTTGTGTGTCTTTACAAAATTGCAAAATTATAGTGTTTGACATGGACTTGATGAGGTATTAATAAAATTTTTTTTTACAGAAGTGCACCGACAATAAATCTTTTTTCTTATGACTTTTTTTCAGGTGTCTGGATTCCCTTAACACATTGGATAAATACTGTACAACAAATGGCTATATATGCGGCACTTTTTGTTCAACGTTTCTGCAAATATACCTCCGAAAATGGAAGAAATTGCGTATATAAGGTCTTAACTGACAATCAATTCTTTTTACCGCACAATTTTCCTCAGGCCCTGCCATAAAATTATATTCTACTGCCTCTTCACTCGTCACGGTGACGTTCTTTCTTTTCGAATTACAAAGTCCCTTGGTTCACTTTTCCCAACCATTTCTAGTACGTCTGAAGCTTGTGTACTTCTCGCATTCGAATAATATCACAAAAATGTTGCGAAAAATTCCACGAATAATTCAGTGAGAATTTTTTTTTTTATTAACCTTCACTGTGAATTTACAAAATTTTTCGTGAAATAGTAAAAATGACCTACAGTGAGTTCGATCGATCGGAAAACCTCTCAAAGACCTGAAATATCCACCGTTGCGAATAGCGGTAGTATAGTAAGCCGTTGGAGTTAATACCGCTGGGGTTTCGAGAGCAAGTGAGTCCAGGCGCGAATCGGGGTTGGTCGATGGTCAAGCTAGCATGAAATACGAGGATATCCCGTCGCCGTGAAGGGGTTGAGGTAGGGTTGAGGGTTGAGGGAAAGGATAGGAGGGAACGATGGATAGATAGTGGGAGAGCGAGAGAGAGATTATTGGCGTGATACGAGGGGTTGCCGAGCCACATGATTACCAATCGCTTCCGATCAGCTCGATCGTCTTGCCCGTCCGCGTTCTCCACCCCTTGAGCCCCCGGCGCAGCTAACGTTCACCCAGAACACTCCAACTCTCTCTCTTTCTTTCCTCTCTGTCTCTCGTACTCTCCCTCACGAACTCGATAGCCAACGCTCCGGAACTTCCTCGCATATAAAACTTCACCGTCGTCGTCGTCGTCGTCGTCGTCGTCGTCGTCGTCGTCGTCGTCGTCGTCGTCGTCGTCGTCCTCGTCGTCCTCGTCGTCCTCCCTTCCACTTCTTCATTCCTACCCTACTTATCCTTCTCTATTTTCCCGAATAAGATCCGAACGATAAACAGAATCGTCGAACCATTTTGCCATGCGATAGAGTGTCTCTTCATGATTTCAAGATGTACTTACAGATTGATATCTATCTACTGTCTGAGATCGCGCTGAAATAGCACGATTTAGATACACTACTCAAATCATTGCTACATGCCAATAATTGAAGATTTTTGGGATTTTTTGTCTCTGTCATTTCGCAGCTGTATTTTATTTCATGTGGTTACTGTGGTGCATTATTCTGCGCTTGCGGACATACAATAGAGGGATTTTTCTTGTGAAACATCACGATTTTGCAATATTATTTTATTTGTTGTTAATCACCAATAAGTAGAAATTTTGAGGATTTTGCTTCACGGATATCTCGCGACGATATTTTATTTCGTTTAGTCTAAGTATTCTGTAGGGGTGTGCGGGTACCCGATTCATTGGGGTACTCGAAGATCGAGTTGGGTCGAGCCGAGATTTTTTCAATAGCCAAATTAATCGGGTACTTGATATAATCGGCGGCCCGAAGTAAAATCGGGGCCCGATGTACAATTGGGTACTCGAGTATCCGAAACTATCCGAATTGTAAGCGCGATTCGAGTGCCCGAAAAATCCGGGTTCCCGACCCGAACAAAATAAAAATTACTCGACTCGACCCGACTCGAAAAAAAGTGCTACCCGCACACCCCTAGTATTCTGTACGATTGGATAAATGATGGAGAGTTTTATTAAGAACCATGTTTCTCTCTGATTTCTCGATGTATTTAGAGATCGTTATATATTTTCAGCCAGAAAACGAGCTGAAATAGCACTATTTAGCTACACTACACAAATGCATGCTACTCACCAATAATTGATGATTTTTTGGGACTTTTTGTTTCTGAAATCTCTCAGAAGTATTTTATTTTATGTGGTCATCGTAGAGCATTATCCTGCGCTTGTGAGCAAACAATAATTTTCATGACTGCACGATGCTCTCCCGCGCAGAAAAAAATAGTCCGAGATGGAGTGCCGAATAGAGTCAGAGTCCCGAATGATGTCCAGGATGGAATCTGGGCAGTGCGGGCGAGAGTACCAGATGGACTCTCATATGGACTTTGGTTTTTAATCCGATCCCAAAGTCTATCGTGAAGTCGATCACTGCATCCGGGAATCCTGAATGGACTCAAACTGGATTCCATCCAGGACGCAAAGAACTTTCCCGGACTCCATCCGGGATGTCAAATATTCTCCTGTACTCCACCCTGGATGATCCGCGAATCCATCCTGGTATCCATCTTGGACTCTCGCCTGGACTGTCTTAGACTCCATCCCGGACTCTACCCTGGACGGCGATTCAATCACAGAGTCCATCTTGGTATCCATTTTGAAACGTCAACGAAGGCTAGACCTCTCGTGTGTAGTTGAAATCAGGACCCGTTGCAGTCTTATATACGCTGAGGCCTCAAGTCACTTGCGAGAAAAGCTTCGACCTCTCGCCATCTAGCGGAGCATTGTGCATCAGTGTTTCGTGTGATGCCACTAGATGGCGAACTGACGGAGCCTTTCTTGCAAGTGACTTGAAGCCGCAGCGTATATAAAACTGTAAAGCTGCTCCGAGTTCGACTACACACGACGGGTCTACCCTTCTTGGACGGTTCAAAATGGACAACAGGATGGTCTCTGCGATTGAACCGGCGAAATTCTCGGAGCGTCCAGGGTTGAGTCTGATATGAAGTCTAAGAAAGTCCAGGCGAAAATCCAAAATGGATACCAGGATGGAGTCTGCGATTCATTCACCAAGATTCGCTGAACGTCCAGGGTAGAGTCCAGGAGAACAATTGGCATCCCGGATGGAGTCCCTGATGGATCCGCGAAAGTTTTTTGAGACCTGGATGGAATCCAGATTGAGTCCTTGCAGGAGTCCCGGATGGAGTGATAGACTTCAGGATAGACTTTGGGATCCGATTAAAAGTCATAGTCCTTATGAGAGTCCATCTGGTACTCCCGCCCGGACTGCCCAGATTCCACGCGGGACTCCATTAAGGACTATTTTTCGATATTTCGATAGATCGATATTTATCTATCGTCAGAGGAGGTGCTGAAATATCACAATTTTGAGGTTTTCTTTCTCAGAAATCTCGCGAAGGTATTTTATTTCTTTTAGTCTGTACTTCTGAATTAACCATGAAGAGTTTTTCTTAAGAATTATGTTCCTTTCTGAGTTCCGGTGTCCTCACATATCGTTATATATTTGCAGTCAGAAAACGAGTTGAAATAGTACGATTTAACTGCACTACACAAATCTTTGCTTCTCACCAATAATTGAAGATTTTTTTGGATTTTTTGTCTCTGAAATTTCGCAGAGCTATTTTATTTTATGTAGTTACCGTGGTGCACTATTCTGCGCTTTCGGACAAACAATAGAGAGATTTTTCTCGTGAATTCATGAGAATCGGATTTGGAGTGAGAGAACCGGTGCTATAATTCACGGCCGGAGGTGTCGCTGCTGCTACTGTTGTGCCGTTACTATGTGTTCTCCTGGGCCGGAGCCTCTCGCGTCTGATCAGGGGTCACAGAGCACGAGGCGCTCGCCGGCGTGTGGAAATTATTGGGTGACGGCAATCGGAGTAATTGCTGGCACGATCGATGCTCGTGCCTCCTTACTCCATCCTGTTTCTCTCCATTCTGACACTCCCTCTCCTTCTCTCTCTTTCTCTGTAGCTTACACCGTATCTCCAGCTCTGCTTCTGGTTTTCTCTCTCTGACACACACACTCTGTCGGTCCGTCCGTCTGTCTGTCGGTCGCTGGAGTTACCTACATACCTGGCAACCCAACAACCCATCGGGCAGCAACACCCACTGAGTCTCCTGTGTGTGATGGAACGGTTTCTCAGTCCCGTCGAGACCTTTGCATCCGTACGATGATTAGATTGATAGTGTGTCAGGACGAGGACGGCTCGTCGAACCGGGACAGCGCGACCTAGGCAACTCGAACTACCAAACACGATCGGACTTCATGCTGCTCTGAAAAATAGCTTTTCCATTAACTGTAATGCAAATTACAAAAATAAAAAATTCTCCCGACTGAAAAAAAAATGAGTTTAATTAATAAATTAATTAGGCAAACAAAAAATAGTGAAACTTTGATCATTTGCATATTATAGTTTCACTATTTTTCCAGAGAATACTTAGTACAGACAGAATGACATAAAATATCTTCGCGAGATTTCTGAGAATGAAAATTATGGTGACTAACAACAAGTAGGATAATATTGCTAAACCGTCGGGTTTCAGCTCCTTCTCTGATCAACGATAGATATTGACCTGTAAGTGCACCGCGAAATCATGAAAAAATAATTCACAAGAAAAATATCTCTATTGTTTGTCGGGACGATCGGATTTCATACTGTTCTGAAAAATAGCTTTCCCATTGTTAGCTTTTCCATACTTAACTGTAATACAAACTGCAAAAGTAAAAAAACTCCTGACTCAAAAAATGAGTTTAATTAATAAATAAATTAGGTAAACGACAAATAGTGTACATGTAATTATTTGCGTATTACAGTCGGGAGATATTTACACTGAATTTTGTGGAATTTATACACGGAAAAAAAAGATTAGTTGCCATAACCAAGAAATGAATTGACACAACCAATCGATTATTCTATTTCCCTAGCAACTCAAATGGTAATACCGACGATTCGAATGGTAGTCCCAACGATTGGATTAGTTAACCTAACTAATCCAATCGAGAACTAATCGTGTCTAATTTTTTAGACATTGTGTACAGCAAATTGAAAACGTAGTTGCCACAACCAAACATTTCTTTCCGTGTAGAATAAATAATAAACATAAAGGAATTAAAAATGAATACTTGATGTCCAGTGGTACAAGAATTTTATTCTCTTTCTTGTTATGGATTCGATGTAAATTGGGTTTAAAAAAAAGGATAACAATAAACTCCAAAATATGTTTTCTAAAAAAATTATCCTTTTTGAACTTCTTCATACTTTCGTGCGATAACTGATAAGTAAGAAATTCGAAATAATTGTGTGGTTGTACAGAAGAATTTGTGTTCCGGCATGAGTGTAGCAATTTTAGATGAAGGCAAAATTAGTGAAATATCATAGCCTAGTGGTAATTGAACTAATTATTTTCAAACGAAAATTGTAACGTCACTAATTTTAAGAAAAAAAAAACTACCCTAACACCGAAAGAACTCATCTTAATCTTTTTGGGAAAATGGGGATAAGTGTTATCTTAGGAATCCGCTCATTTTCTACAGATCATTTTTAATAGATAGAAGTTTTAGCCTTAGAGAAGAAAAAATCTTTGATTAAGCGGTTATAAAATTATATTTTTTAAATAACACCAGGAGAAAAGTAAATGAGATATCTTGCAACAAAAATCAGCAATTTTGATTTATTTTCGTCCTCTTAACTGGTTCTTGAACGACTTGACAAAACTAAGCAAAACTTCGGTCATTCGCGTAATTATATTCAGAGATGTCTCGTATAAAGTTTTGATGAAATCGATAATGGCATTTTAATTTTATATATTTGCAAAAATGTAATGCATGCGTAACTAGAGCATTAAGTCTTGAATTTACGACACAAGTTATTTCCTACAAATTGTATAAAAATATATTGCAATGACGATATTCTTAATTACTCTGAATTTTTCAAATAATCTCTGTATGTTCTCTAGCCGCCACAATTTTTTAGATAATGAGCTTAAACAGTTTTTCACGAATGAAGCAATGAAAAACGACGATCGGTATTGAATTTAAGCGAAATACATAAAGCAGTTTGGATTTTATAGAATTTTGAATTTATGAAAATTTTTGTTTTCGAACTTCTTTACTTTGCATTTACAATAAGGATGCAAAGTAGAACTTTGCACATTGCTTCGTCAATAATTTTCATCGTTCGCAAAGCTTCCTCTATGAGGAAGCCAAACATAGAATAAAGAAACTTTCTCATAGAGGCGGCATTGCGAAAGCTGAAAATTAATGAGGAAGCAATGTGCAAAATTCTACCTTGCATCCTTTTTTATAAACCATGAAAAAGCCAAACTTGTTCAAGTCCGGGACGAAACCCAAGATTTCATTAAAGAGCAACTATCCCAACTCCTGGTTTAATTTTTGAACTTATCATTTATACAGAAGCATTAATATTAGAAAGATATAATTCTTCATATGTTTTTTATGAATTCATTTTATATTTCCTTCCTGTATCTCCATTTATATTTTTCCTAGTATAAAGTATTTTATGACCCACAATTCGACCGTCCATTTAAAGCGTGCTTCTATAGTCCTAAATTAAATACATGCATATACTTTTCAACAACTGTTTTGTACGTTTTACCCCAGACATTTCAATTTTCTCATCACATATAAAGTATATATAAAAAAGAAAGTATTGCAATGCAGAGAAAAATCGTCTCTCCGAATTTTGTGTAAATAGATGTTTCAAGTGTTTTTAATTCCAAAAAAAAGCATTAACTCATTTTTGTCTATTCGTCCGTCTGTCCGTCCGTCTAATTGTGTGTTCCGTCCGTAAACACAGTAACTTTTGAAAGAGACTGTTGACCGCAATGAAATTGGTTGTGCATCTTCTATGTATAAAACGTAGTTTTGATTTTGAAGTTTAATACAAAGTCTCTACTTCTTCTGATACTTTATCTGAAATATGAAGAAAGAAAAGAAATGTAAAAAGTTCATTTTTGGACCACAGAGTGATTTTAAAGTTTTTATGGTTAGGTCTGGGACAAATAGGGAGAATTATCAGTAAATGGACAGTAAACAATATGGAATTCTGTAATTATGAAAGAATTATCCGCAGGTGTTTTGAGGAGAATTCTTCAGATCTTCTATTGCGAGGACTGTATCAACTTCAGAAACACTAGAGATGCCTTGGGGAAGTGAACCAAGGGACTTTGTGATTCGAAGATAAAGAACGTCACGATGACGAGTGGAGAGCTACTAGAGTATAATCTTGTGGACGGGCCTGCGGGTAAAAGACGCGGTGAAAAGTCTTGGTCGTTGGTTAACCAGCAATGGCAAAACTCTTTGCGAGGCAGCGCTGATTCTCCAGAACCCTGTAAAGTTTCGAGGAGTCTCAGAGAAGAGTGAGCTAGTCATGAGAGCCATCGGATCGGGAGTTTATATATGGCCGAGCGAGATGGAGGAACTCGAGAAGGCCTTGACAGTGACGCTTATAATCAAAGTTTAAAACATAATTAAACTTAGCATTCCACGTATTATATATACATAGGAAAGTTTGGTGATATGACGTCTGGCTGAGTCGATGGGAGAGAGAAATGAACGAATAGCAACGAGCCACTTCGTCTTTCAATATTTATCTTGGCTCCGACTGCGGCTTGAGAATCTCAGGCCGTTGAATTCGATAAACGTAACGTAAGGCACGACGCAGCAACGTAAGGATGAATGGCGCCCTTATAATTATTAATGGAATAGATTAGGAAACTCGAAATAAGTCAAATTAAACTTTTATTAATTTCAAATAGCTCCTTAAGGACAAAAACGTCAATTAGCAATTATCAAGCACCTCTTCATAAAAATGTCAGTGAACACGTGATAGAACAGCAATGTAACATCCAAGTTACAATTAATGTTACAGTTTTACGCTTGAGAAATGTTGAGGATGTATGATATAATATGTAACGTTTCATTTGTTAAATATGGGCAATGTAACTATTACATGACGTATTTTCGTCACAATTACATAATAAAATTATGTAACCGTAACGCAACATGGCCGTAACAATTTAAATGCACCTTTGGTGACAAGTGGGTTATATTATCGGAATGTAACATAGCAATATTACAAGAGTGTTGTAAAACTATGTAATGTTTACATAACATGCATATTACGTTGGTTATATAAAATTATTAACATGTAGGTAATTTGAGTGTTATATATTGCAGTGCTGTTACAGTTACATAACAAAAATGTGTAATCGTTGCGTAACATATATCCCTCTATATTTTAAAAAGATCTCGCCGCCGCCGTATAGGATAATCGAACAGGCCGGGGTCAAATGACACACGAAAGCCGGAGTTATTTTAAATCTTCCCAAGTCCGAATTTTTTTCCTTTCCGTTCCATTTCCGTTATGGGGCCCCAAAGCCCAATTTTTCTAAGTCCTTTATGGGGCCTCAGTGCGCAATTTTTCCTTTATGAGACTAACAAAAAAATGGCAATATGAGCGCGCGAGTCTCGCGAGCCACAATAGAATCTAGAATATATGGGGCATTCCATCCCTATTCGACCTGGGTCTGACCCTCCATCTCCCCCATTTGGCTGGTATTTTTTTGTAGTATTGGTGAGACCCTCAAATGCACCAGATTAAAAAAAAAATTTATCTCGCAAATTTTTTTAAATGTTTTTTTAAAGTGACATATCGAATGCCATAATTTAAAAATCTGAAAAATACATTGTTGAATATAAAAATTTTCTAGCTTATAGTCAAAGTTGGAAAGATGTTTCTACTTATAGTTTTTAAGCTTTGTTGATTTAAAAAAATTACTAAAAAATAGGGAAAAAAATTAATCTACTACATGCGACTGGTCAACCGTCTATTTATGTAAATTCAGATTAAAAAAAAAAATTTCAGATTTTCAGGAGTTTTTCAAATTTTTCTGAACTAAGACTATTCCAGCACCATAATTTTAAAAAAAATTCCGTGCCATAATTAAAGAATCTGAAAAAATTCTGAAAAATACAGTTTCATATACAGAAATGTTTGACAAGTCGTCCATAGTAGATTGATTTAAAAAAATATTTTTTAATAATTTTAAAATAAAAAAAGCTTAAAAACTATAAGAAGAAAAATCTTGCCCACTTTGGCTATAAGCTAGAAAATATTTGTATTCAGCAAAATATTTTTCAGATTTAAAAATTATGGAATTTGATATGTCACTTAAAAAAAATATTTAAAAAATTTGCATAGAAAAAAATGAAAAAATAAAATCTGGTACATTTGAGGGTCTAACCAATCCTTAAAAAAATTACGAGCCAAATCGGGTAGGTTGAGGGTCAGACCCAGGTCGAATCGGGACCTAATGCCCCATATATAACGTTGTTATGTCCGCTAGATGGCTAACAAGGGAAGGGTCTCTCGCATTCGTGACCTTGGCATGTATAAGACAGAGCAAATGCGTAGCTTCAATTACTCACCGGAGGGATATCTTCCGGATGTGTCTTAAGAACATGTGAAATCCCTTCACATGTTTATTAATAAAAAACTGTAATTAGCTTTTTTACACATATTTGCATTTACAGCTCCAAGAAAGTTTCATCGAATGTGGCTATCACTGAAGCATTCGATTAAATTCTTTTTGAAATTGTCATAATATGTCAGTATCCGTGAAAACAGTTCATTAGAGTTTTTATTACCGACAGCGGTATTTAACATGCTCTTAACCGGTTGGCCTTATTTGCCAATAGCTTTTTCTACTTTTTACCGTAGCGGTTAATTTTTGTACCTTACAAGGCTAGTGATTTTGCAGCCATTGAAGTTGTTTTGTTTTCTTTGAGTTTTATTAGGTTACCTTCCAAAGTTGTGGGTACGTAACATTCATGTTACGTACCCACAACTTTGGAAGTTAACCTAATAAAACTTACCACATTGCAGTTACACCACTGTTATTGATACTTTACGTTCCTAGGTGTTGTGCAACACATCAAAAGAAATTGTAATGATTATGTTCTGCCCGATATATAATATATTTATGTTGCTTGTTACATTGCAGTTATATTATGCAACGTATGGGCAACTTAACGGAGATGTAACGCTTTTGTAACACATGTTATGTAAAACTTGGTAACGTTGCTGGGGGGGGGGGGGAATAATAAATAATATGTAACTTACACTTAAGTTACAAGCAACGTTACTTGTGACTTTTGGTTACTTGCTGTTACATTTCTGTAACATTACTGTGTTTATTGACATTAAACTGGCTTTATATCGTGTCTATTATTTTTTCGCAGTTTCATGATAACCAATGTTTCAGAACTGGCTTTAGGAAAAAAGCGAAATTGTTCAAAACACTGAATCATATACGTGGTTTTGTGCGACCGTATATTTGTATGTTTGCCTACATATCGTCGTTAACCCTTTCACTGCCAATCTAGCGGATTTATTACGTCGAAGGTGTCACGTACGAAGCGGTCTCGTACGCAACGTACTAACCCTCTGCATGAATCGGTTACATTTATTTGTATTGTGGGCTTACTCGATTCGTTCCATACAGTTTGTCCTCCAGTTTGTGAGTTACAACAAATTAAAAGAATATTTAACGGAGAAATAAGAATTGGATGCTTGAATGATATTTTTAGAAATTCATTCCATGCAAACCCGAGCATGTGAATTACAACAAGAATATTTTATGGTGAAATAAGAATTGGATGCTTTAATACTAGTTTTTGAAACTCGTATCATACAAGCCCGACCCCGAGTTTGGGAATTACAACAAATTAGAAGATAGTTTTATGCACTAGTTTTATATACTAGGATGGACTCTGCGATTGAACCGGCGAGATTCGCGGATGGTCCAGGATAGAGTCCGGGATGGAGTCTAAGACAGTCCAGGCGATAGTACAAAATGGATACCTGGATGAACTCTGTGATTGATTAGCCGAAGTTCGCTGATCGTCCAGGGTGGAGTCCAGGAGAGTATTTGGCATCCCGAATGGAGGCCCAGATGGAGTCCAGGACAGTTTTTTGAGTCCTGGGTAGAATCCATTTTTCAGTCCTTTCGTGAGGCCCGGATTGAGTGATGGACTTCAGGATAGACTTCGGGATCCGAAAGGACTGCCCTGATTGCATTCGAGATTCCATCCTGGACATCATCCGGGACTCCATCCCGTACTATTTTTTCTGCGCGCGCAGAGAATAGTGCCTATTTTTTATCATTCTAGTTCATTATGGAATATATTTTAATGATAAATCCGTTTTGGAGGTAGTGGGACACTATGAACAACTGAGCGAAAAAGGACGAACCTAAAAAAAAGACAAGAAGCGACATAAAAAGTGTTGTGGCAGAATTAATGCTAAATTCTTTTAATTGTTTCAATTACACAACGGTTTGTCAAAACAGCACGGTGGACTGGTTTGATTGCAGCCAGTCGAAGGCAAATAAAAGAGAGCAAAATCAGCAATTTTTGGCTATATCAGTTATACCCAAAATTCAGTATTCATTCGAACATCAAAGTGACGAGTTGGTCTTGGGTCAGACTCCCCCATAAGTAACGGAATCGATATTGTAATACACTATATTGTTATTTGTTTAAATAAATCTTTTTAACATTACGTAATTTACTTGAGTCTAACTCTCTATTGGCAAACGAACCCGATAAATAAAAAATATTGTTATGGCCGAGCGAATCAATAAAGCGGATATTTGTTTGTGGGGTGGATATTATTAATTACAAAGGGTTCTATTTATCTTGATCGCTTTCGTTTCGCACGTCTACTCGCTGTCAAAGTCCTGTCAAGACTCTTTTCTGTCACGTTTTCTGTGAAGTTTATCAAGTATTCGTTTGTCGATCGTCATACCGTATGTTTCTATAAAGCGTAATCTCTATATTCATAACAATATGTTAAATTGAACCCCCCCCCCCCCTGCGGGCATAACAGTGGTGGCAGCGGTGGGATCTGCCAAAATGAACGCAAAAGTTAGAAATAACAATAACAATTATAGTGTAGCGTAACCGACGCAAGTGCAACAGTCATTACGCCTGAAATTCACCTAAGTTGTCGAAGATAACCCAGAGCCAAACTCAATCTGTTGGCGTTGCGGTGAGGGCCTGGTGCAATTCAACTAGCGGACGTTGGGTTGTAAGTAAATAGGAAAATTGTGTGAAAAGGGACATCGAAACGTATGAGTGCTCTCAAAACTGTAAGGCCACACAGAAGTTTTCATCCAGCGCGAAGTTCAAATTCGCTGAACACGACTTTACCGGGCATACAGATCGACGTGATAGAGAGACTGGACGATACTTTGCAGGATATCGCACATCGCACCAGCCGGGCGTTGGGCGAGCCGTCATCGAGATTACCATACAACCGAATACCACGTAGTGTTCAAAGGGCAGTAACACGAAGTCAAACATTCGAACGTGGAGTTAATATAAGACGAGGCTCCGAGTTTAACGAGGAAGAGATTGACTGCGGACTTTTTGAACGACGAAGCGAAATGGCGAAGGCAGACACCGAAGCAGCACCAGTATCTAACGAGGGTTGAGCAGCCAGAAACGACGAAGCATCGGGGGAATGGTGAACGATGAAATCCAACGTCTGATACAACTAAGGCCTACCGTTGGAAACGGAACCCTGAACCAAGCTGGGCATAGACAAGAATTTTCTCTAAGAAGAACAACACTCAACGTAGGACGGAACATCCACGATTGGGACCCGAGCGTCCTGGAATCTGGAAGGGAAGAAGAAAATAGAAACCTTCCGAGATTCGCTGATCCGTCGACTCGAAGAAAAGGCAATTCCGCTTGCGCCGAAAGGGATAACGGCGCCCGACAGAGATGAATTGCAACGAAGAATTTAACGATTAACAGAGGAGTTTGCAGAATTACGTGAACAACCCAGACGAGGAGATGGACGTATTGATGCAGGAGGAAACAGTGAGCCGTCAGCAAAGGCTTGGAACCAAGCCCTTGCTGACGGCTGCCCGGAACCAGGGGCAACCCTTAATCAGATTAAAAATGACGACGAGAAAGACCCCTCAAAGTTGAAATTTTCTTCTCAAAGGAAAAGTTGAGCAGCGGCATCACGCAGATCTGCTTGAATTTGTACTCAGGAGTAAGCACGTCGAGAAACGGAACACAAGACCATCGTGACTGTCAAGCAGTTCCGTGATGAACTTGAAGCGCTCTATGGGAAGCAAAAATCGTTACCAGCACTACAACTTGGGTTCAACTTACTTTGTCAGGGACCGTCCGAAGCAATAAGTGTCTACACCGCCAGAGCAGAGAAGATTACAATGGAGGTGACGGAAAAACTGTGTGAAATAGTGAATACTGATATTGAAGCGCGAGCCGTTGAGAAAGTTATACGTAATTGTGGACAGATTAATTTTGAGAATGGCTTGCACGGTCAAGTGCAGATTTTGGTAAGGTCAAGAAACTATAGTACGTTGCGCGAGTCAGTGAACGGTGCAATAGAAATAAGTAAAATGGTGCAAACGGGTACCACGAAATCTGGAAATTCGCATCCGCCAACGCGGAAAACTTTGCCACCTGATGCTTTCGCAGAACGTACGTGTTTTTGTGTGGCAAGTTTGCGATCTAGTGGCATCATGCGAAACACGTATACACAATGCTCCGCTTTATGGCGAGCCGTCGAAGCGTTTCTCGCAAGTGACTTGAAGCCTGAGCGTATATAAGACTGGAAAGCTGTTTTGAGTTCGACTACACACGAGAGGCCTACCCACCGTTGGACCACTCTTATTACGTTAACGTAATAAGAGTGGTCCAACATGGATCGTCTGGACACCAAGGTGCCCAAGGTGGACACGGTCTGGTCCTGGTGTCAACCTCCTGGTGGACACCCGGATCGTCCGGGATGGAGTCCGGGATAGACTGCGAGACAGTCCAGACGAGAATCCATAATGCACAACAGGATGGATTCTGCCACCGGACAGCCGAGATTCGCGGACCGTCGAGGATGGAGTCCGGGATGGACTGCGGGACAGTCCAGGCGAGAATCCATAATGGACATTAGGATGGATTCTACTATCGGGCTGCCGAGATTCGCGGACCGTCCAGGATGGAGTCCGCTGACTCCGGGATCCGATTAAAAGCCGGAGTCGGCGGACACCATCTGAGAGTCCATCCGGTACTCCATCCTGGACTGCCAAGATTCCATCCGGGACTTCATCCTGGACTGCCAAGGTTCCATCCGGGACTCCATCCTGGACTACTTTTTTCTGCGCAGGATTTCATTGGCCGCGTCGTTTATCGCGTTCAAGTATTTTGTAATTTTATACACGATCGTCCTGGTTCTTGTTTATTATTTATTTGAGAGTGTGTGAGTGTGCGTGCGTTAGAATGTTCGTTATTGTTTGTCGGGAAATTATTTAAAGAATTATGATTTATTTAGTGGCCAAAGTGTGACCTCTAAAAAGAGATATTTTGCGTGGACATTTTTATTAATTATTTCTTTCTTTAAATTACTTGATCTTTTAAATAAATTAAATTGTTGTGAGTCCCGTAATTAATTGTGTTGAAATTATTTATTTATTAGTAACGTGAACTCTCAGTAGGTCTTACCCCCCCCCCCCCCCCCTACGTATTGCAGCTGACGCCAAGATTGGGCTGGCAATTGTCATTTGTTAACGTTGCTTCTCGTCCGGCGCAAAAGCGCCTGGCGCCCAGTTCTTCGGAACGAAAAATAAGGAAGAGAAGTAACAATGGACAATTCAAGGTTGTAGCTTGGGTTTTCCTGCGTTGGGTAAAATTCTCGTTACCTTCCTTACCATCCAACGCAAAAATTATTCCATGGAGCCTATATTTCTGATGGTCTCGATGCCCAGTAGATCCTATACAACGAGATCTTTGTGTGAGTAAACTTGCAGTGCGGTGCTAGCATTTTAACCTCTTTTTTCACGTAAAAACCAATTTATTTACCGAAATTCCGTGTCCTTACCGTCCACTAATCCTTTTCGACTTTGGAAAACTACTTTAAAGGCTTAAATAATATTGTGTAAATATGAAGAAGCGTTAAAAAATTGCCTTCTTTAATATCGACTTAGATCAGATGGTTTGATCAATAAAATATTAATAATTTCGCTATTATACACATGTTTGATGAAAATATTCTTAGGAACTATTTTTTTTTTTGTAATTTCCAATATAAGAGCTTTGATTAGATGGAGGTCAAATTAACTAATAAACGTAATAAATTTTAAGGTCAATAAAAGCGGTCTATTTGAAAAATAGTGGATTTTATTAGTAATTTTTAATTCAATCTTTTTTTAAAATTTTTTTGTTTTTCATGCTGTGCTCACATTTTTTCACGATGGCACACATTTGATCGAGTAGGTATGATACCCTGGGATTAGCAAAAAAATTCCCGTGGATGTGCTTCGAATTTTTTTTCAAAATATTGATTTTTCGCATTTTTCAAGTTCCATGAGGAATTGCTCATATCATTGCATGAACGGAACAAAAATTTAAATCATTACTTAGTCGTGGTTGAGTAGATTTTCTTAGGGGGTGAAACCAACCTGCCGGTTTATACGATTTGTCTATAGGTCTATAGGTCTTTCAATAATTTATGAAATTATTAAAATCCCGTGGTTGCTTCATAACAATCGTTTCGATCATTGAAGTAGAACGTGTAATTTTCTCAATGTTTCGAGGCTCTCCAATTGAATACTGGCTGCATCTTGTTTCAACATTATTTTTCATATTTTGGGGCTCACTAATGTACATCTTCAGTCGAAGCTCAATATCAAGATGTAAAGTAAACGGCCCAGTTTGTGACCATGTAAAACCATAGGGTAAACGAGAACCTAACGAGTGTCGCAGTTTGTGACGCCACCATTTACGAATTACTATTTGCTGTTTCTGGAATGGTGGGGGAAAAGCCGCCTATGCTAAAGTAGTGCGTCAGAAGCTGGACCAGCGTCAGAAACAGGGCCGTTTACCTTCGTTGAATTTTTTAAAAAATTGATTTTGTTGGTTGGAAGATTCTGTTACTATTACAACCTATATTCCTTTGACACTTTTTTTTCAGTGTCCATAGTCGAAAGTCTATGGTTATCAAATTAATGTCATTTCCTGAGTAAAGTTCCGGATTCGAATTTGCGATTACTTCTTCTCTCGTGTTGGCCGGCTGTCCGATTCCCTGCTTTTCTAGTAATACTCACCGTCCTGTATTCAGGTGTCGTGGTCGAAATGCAAAGGAAAACTACGGTCATCGTGCGAGTAGCAGCTTCGTACATTGGTAACGAGACAAATTCGCAACTTCAGCACGTCCTCATCCAGCTAGCCAAACGAGCTCTCTCTGTGGCTCCCGTTGGACGAAACGAGCTCACCCTACACGCAATTCACAGCGACTCGATTCGATTTCAACTTAGTATTACGCTGGCTAAGTACATTGTAACGTTTCTGGAAAGTGGGTCGTGGTTAATTCTCATGTTGGAGTGTAGCTGCTGGGAAATATGATAATACAAGAACTCGAAGGGGTCAAGGCGGCGAGATATTCGGAATATAGTGATGTTGAAGCGTAACGTTCACTACGACTTCTCGTTATAACTTGGAATCTAGCGATACAACTCTCGGGGCGACTCTCTGTCGTTTCTCAAGTGTCCATTACAATATTCGAGTAGCAAAATATATTTCGTTCCCGAGTTTTTCCCACTAGTGTGCACAAACAGGGGAAAAGAGAAAGAGAGAGGGAAAAAGCAAATAAGAATGGAGAGCTCATGGAGGGTCGCATCCACTTGAGCTCGTATAATGACGATAAAACCGCGCCGTATATGCTAGACTTTGCTTACTCTAATTCAAGCAAGAGCTAGCAAAATATCTGGCGCTTTTCGTTTCAGTGTTTCACTATGTGTGGCGGTGAGACGCAAACTAGGGAAGGACCCTCGTTGACATACTTTCATACTTAATTCGCTGTTTTTAGCTTCGCTTCGACGTTGAAAATTGGCAACGATTACTTGAATTAACGATTTTGTCGATAAATGCTTTGATAGTCGTTTTACAGCCATTTTACGCAAAATTATTGGTGAAGGACCACTACACGAATTGAAGAGATGTACAATTTTTTAATATTATTTTTCAACTATCCGGAAAAGATTTAAAAAATGATATTGATAAATTTAGGGGGGAGGACTGAACAAAAATGGTATATACTTCAAGAAGAAGGTAGAATTTCGTGTACTCAATGAAATAGGGCGTGAAAAACACCTTAAGTAATTTTAGAAAATTACATAGTTTTTTTTAATGAACGTCGCTCGATCAAACAAATTGTCTCTGAAGGGCATCATTTTTTTTAAGTAATTGTCTTAACTAATTGGAGTACTATTTCTATTTAACTAGTTAATTATTGTGGTTCGCATATTTCGTACACTCTCAGCAGCTTTCAAATTCGAGCGATTCGTTGATATAATTTGTTTTGCTAATTTTAGTTTTTAATTGTGTCCCCAATTATGACCTCAAATTCTTGATTAACGCTAAACAGATTGTAAGCGACAACATTTTTTTTTACATCTCAATGAAAAGTGCACTTAGAAGTCCTGCTGAAGACTTGACATAAAAAAAACTTGCAAGGAACTTAACAGTACTGGATTAATACGTGATATTAATCTTACCTCTGAATAAGTGTTAGAAAAGTGCAGAAGTGGCTACGAAAAATGTCCCAAATTAATTATTAACTATTTTGATTATAGGCCACTATAGCATATATAAGCTATGGTGATACTTAGAGTAAAAGTTTAATTAAAGCAAAGCAAATATGTAAGGTCCATTGTTTTGGCCTTAGATTTACTTGTTTCCATGTGTGTATGATAACGTGCCTAAAATTCATTGTGCCATAACTCGTGAACTACTCGACCGAATCAGCTTAAATTTTAAGATCCTGCAGAGTACTAGTCAGTCTATACTTGGTATTAATATTATAAAAATCGTTCGACGCGTTCGTCTTTTATGAGATTTTAAAGATTTTGAAAAATGTCCGTCAATGTTCTCACTCGAACAAATTTTTAGCTATCAGGCTGAAACGTCGCATAAAAATTGAGCAAAGTGTTGCGACCTTTAGTATTGAATTCGGGCAGAGACAGTACAGCGGTTCAGATTTTATTGAGTTTTGAAATAAATAAAAATTACTTTATCCCTCTAATTATTGTAAAATTTCGAATGTAAATGAAATAATATTCAGACATGAAATTTGATTATTTAATCGAAACAAGGATGCAAAGTAGAACGTTGCACATTGGTTCCTCATTATTTTTCATTTTTTACAAAGCGTCCTCCATGAGGAAGCCAAAACCGATTAACCTACTTTCTCTCAGAAGTGTTTTGGTTGCAGAAACCAAAAGAAAAAAGAACTTTTATTTTTCGAAAAAAAAAGTGGCTACGTGTAATTAACCAGAAAAATGTGACCTCGTGGTGACCGGACTCTCCGGTCTCAAAAGTTAAAAATAAAAATAAATACAAGTGCAATGTAGAAAAAGAAGCCATAGTGTTAAACTTTTAAGAACATACAACACAGACAGGCTTAACCTATAAGACCGGGGAGCCCGGTCACCAATCACAAAGCACTCTAGGATAAGATCTATTTTGTCAAACAGCAAATATACAGATGTGAGACATAAACAAAGCATGAGGTCACAAACTCATCGATTTTAGAATATAGACAATAAATGGTTTCTGAAGAGGCCCTGATCAGGGCGAAACGTTAAACCCAAAAAAAAAAGAAAAAAGTCATAAGCCGTCATTCGCCGAAGCACCTTATACCACATATCCTTCATAAACGGCTAAAGCAACACATAACAATCGTAATTAACCACTGGCAATAATGTTTTTTTTTTTTTTGCAAAGAAAGGTTCGTTCTGTTTTTAGTCGTTTTTCCGCCACCAGAAGGGGACTCTAAGAATTAGAAGAAAAGAACAGTGGGTTATTTCCTATTTTTTGCGATTCATTTCATTCCCCAACGTACGTGTCCGTTTTTCGATTTTTTCCTGAAAAGCAACGGTCGCCGGCATGAACATATGGGACATTCCAAGTGGGCCATTCCTTTGCCACCACGCCAATTTTTCTGTAGTTTGTAAGCGTAATAATGAAAATTCTGTGAAGTTTTGAGAAAAATCGGAGTAGTCTGCCTCAAGGAAAAAAAAATATTATTACTTTATTTTGTCAAAAGATGGCGGAATTTTTTTTTCGACCGGCTATGGACATTTTTAAATTAAAAAGAACATTGAAAAACTAAAATTTTATACACATACAAATTTTGTGTACCATCCGTAATTTCCAATATACAGCGAATTGAAAAAAAACGAAATAAAAAAATCGTTATTGAATTGTGGACAAACCATAGGTGCTAAAATTCGGAAATAATTTATTGATGTTCGTGATACTCTAAACAAATTTTGGAAAAAATTATGAACAGTTTTTGCGAACATGGTAAAATTGAGTGGTCCACTTGGTATAGAATGATCCATATTTGAACGCCAGCGATAGTCATTCAACAAAAAAATTCTATATATATATTTGAAATATATCTAAAAAATTGAAAAAGTCACTAAACTGCAGAATTACAAAATTCGCAATTGCCGATCGATACGAATAAACATGGAAAGACCTAGTTTCCCACTTTCTTGGAATTGTCTTGGATGCTCATAGATCAAACACAGAAAATGTAGAGCTCTTTTCGCGGTGTTCGGAGATCCTTTCGGAAGTGCATCATAAGAAGAGTCTGTCGCAAGAAAGAAGGAGAGACAACTTTTCTTCCAGACTCGGCCGTGCGAGTCGACGAGTCAGATCTTTCGGTCCGACTTTCGGAAAACGTGCGCACAGTTTTGAATATCGATGTCCCAAGAATAAAACGAAGAGAGCGAGTGGATGGGCTGATTCGGGAGTCTCGATCACGCTTGTTTCCTCAAAACTCTTGGGTAGAGCGAGAGTTCCTCGATAAAAATGCCTTGAGAATCTAGTTACGTAGCACGAGAGAACCCTGCACGATTTTCTATTTCGCCTATCTCATAAAAATTCCTCGAGGCCGCATCGACATCGATTTACCAGCTCTTTGGCCACACCGCGTGTGCTCCACCAGCGAACCTCTGCCTGCTGGGCCAACAGAAGAGATATTGATAGAAAATAAACGTCGACGACGAAAAAGGACGAGAACGAAACGAAAGAAGCTAAAGGAGAAGGAGAGAAAAGAGATTCAACGAGAGAGCCCTGTGATTTATGTATTTGCTGCGGTTTATACCAGCGAATCGCATTTTTCGTCTGCTCGAATAATGGTAGTGCGAGAGAGAGGAAGAGAGAGAGAGAGAAAGAAAAAAACAGAGTGGGCTGATTCCGAGCGATCGGTAATTTCGTTTAGCGAAGTAAACGCTTTCGGTCTGAAAATTTATCGCGAAATGTATATTAGGACCCCAAAACAAGCAGCGTCTGTGCCACCGACGTTTCCCTTCATTTTTCTGCTTCTCCAGTTCTTGCTGCTGCTGCGAAAAGGGTCGTCGAGGGTTTTTCTTTGCCGTCCCTGCGTGTAATGCGAAAATATGAGAGAACAAAACATCGCCAACGGTGGAGTGAGAGTTTTGGATGTAATAATTTGGGTCTCGCGGTAGTGTTATGTAATAAAAGTGGAAACGACCTCTCGGCTCTCTGAGTAGGATATCCAAAAGGGGCAAAGCGAGGCAGAACTTCCAGCTCTGCTGGAGAAAAAGAGCGAGCGAGAGGTCGAAGTTATTTTCCCCTGGCTTCTCTGCTCTCGGAACATCTCCCTACCTATTTTTCTTTTTTCGAAAGGAAAAAAAGAAGAAGGTATAGCGACGAGCGGAATGAGGCGGTGGAGGGGAAGAAGAAAGAAGAAAAGAAGAGAATAACGCCGCTAAGTATCCGGGCTCTTTATTAATTTCCAGAAAACGAGAACACGCCGAGAAAGCGGTCGTAGAAAAAAAATAGAGAGCACTTTTTCCGCCTGGAGATTCTTCAGGATGTCGGAAGCAAGGCAGTGAAAGAGTCACACGGATAATGAGAGTAAGGGAGAGCGAAACAGGAGGACCAGCTTCGAGAAAATCCAGTCCATAAATTCGCTGGGAAAATCAGCTTCACCTTCGTAGAGACAAGCGTGAGAAAACGACGTCTACTGTCTTGCTACATAGTCCACATTTTGACTTGGATATTACTGAGAAGAAATAAAGGGTCCACATTAATTTTTGTCATTGCCCACTCATTTTTTAGTCTCGTAATTCCCTATATGACAGAGCACAAGTCAGAGAGAATCTCTTCACTTCGCTACTGTTTAATATTATTTATTTAAGTGAGATTTTGTCACACACAATTAGCTTTATTACCTTTGAACATTCGAAAAAATCGCTTACAGTATAATTGTTTGCCAGTAAATTTCAATAAAAACGATTTTATCCTAATTTAGATTACTTTTCAAATCTGTTTGAATATAATGACCAATGCAAAGAATGTTGCAGTAAGCATTTTTCAACTGCGGCTGCAAATAATCATTTTGGTAATTCTTGTCTCATTTTTGTTTCCTCATACAAAAAGCTTTGTTTACGTAAAAAAACTATTTCTCAGGATTTTTATGTTAAGTTATTCAAAATCCTCCAAATCATCTAGAAAAGTGGTTTGCAAAAAATTTCAATATGTATGTGTGTCTGTGTGTGTAAGAACTTCTAGCAATTAAGCAGGAATTTAGGAAACAAGAGAAGTAGCAGCCTTTTTATTGTTGCAACTATTTAGAAAATGTTTGCAATGTATCATTTAATAGTTTGTTGTATTAAAATCAAAAGCGTATTCCGACTGTCATAAAATTTACAAAATAGATCTTCAATGAATGTAAATATATTTCATGTTTTTTGACATTGACTTTGGCTGAAATCGGAAAAGCGGTTCGGATTTTATGGAGTCTTAAAATTTTCGAAAAATTAACGTTATTACATTAACTTTTGCAAAATATGAACTTTACGTGAAATGAATATTATTCAGGAAGTTTAAATAACTAATTTAGCGGAGGTCGGTAGAAGGGTTCGAATTTTATAACAAATGGAATGTTTCTTTATTATCTTTGTTATTATTTATTTTTATTGTGATTGAAAAAAATATCTGTAATTATTATAAAATTATTATTTCAAGCCATTCTAGATTTATTAAAAAATAAATAAAAGAAATTAAAAAATGGGTCGTGATTGGTAAAGTAGTTTGTATTTTACGTGGTTTTGAATTTTTCAAGAACTATGTAGGTAACGAAAAAAGTTGCAGAGTAGAACTTTGCACATTGTTTCCTCGTTAGTTTTCATTTTTTACAAAGCTTCCTGTATTCGGAAGCGAAAATTAATAAATAAGCTTGTTCATAGAGGTGGCTTTCTGAAAAATAAAAACCAATGAGGAAGCAATGTGCAATGATCTGCAATTTATTACGTTTTTTGTATAAATCAAGAATGCCTTGAATTATAAAAATTCAATAAAAACCACAGATATTTTCTTTGAATGATGACAACCAGATAAAAAATACATTGGGCAAATCGAAAAGGTTCGGGTTTCAAATTGTGTGACTTACCATGGAATGCCTCATATTCATATATATGTAACCCCTCCGCGGGATATCTCGTTCGGTAAGTGCGGTCAATGGCATCCTAGGATTGGTTGCAGGTCGGTTTCCTCACGTTCTTTCTTGAGAAATCGTGGTAGATTCGTGTCTCTGATATATTTCCACCTTGCAGGACGAGCGACAGCGCCATCGGTGGAGAAAGCGAGAGAGATATAGAACTAGAAAGAGTGAAGGTACCGGACGAAAAGGGTGGAAACCATTTGCGGACAGATTGCCGTCGTTCTTCAACGACACCATTCGAAAGGAAAATATGTGCGCAGTCGGATTGATGACGCGAGCGATAAGAGCTACAAGCGGACGTCTGAGAGAGTTACAAGCTGAAATACACAGTATAAAAAATCTCCAACTCTCTTCACGATAGTCCTCATGTCAGCTGAAGATCCAAGCCTAAAAAAAGGACTCATGAATGGGAGAACCAAAGCAATCGCAGCTTGAGAGACTTGTTTTGGCAATGTCATCAGAAGTTGTTGGAAAAAACGTTAAATAAAGCTATCTAAACATTGATCGTAATTCTCCGGCTAGGCTCCGTCGAGTTCGAAAAGAAACTGACGTTTTTCCGGCCGGTTAGGCCGTTTTTATTGCGCCCGCGGAGAGTTATCCGGCCGGAAAAATCGCGGCTCTGATGTCGCTTTTTTTTCTTTCTCTTTTTTTGCGACTTCTCTCTCTCTTTCGCCTTTTTTTCAATAACCAGACGGGAGCTCGCGCTGTATGAGTGTGTGCGAGGGGCATGAAGGGGCAGAAAGGCAGAAGAACATAGTGTGTGTGTGTGTGTGTGCGTGTGTAATGTGTGTATGTGATGGTGCTGTGCGAATGCACACCGAGCTCCGTTGACGTAGAACGAAAAGTCAGCAAACGGCTAGGCATATCCGTCGGACAGGAGGTCGAGCTGTGCCTGACGTTTGTCAGGAAACCAGCGGAGTGAACGGACTCTCTCGGAGCCTGCGTCACATGCCGGCGACAAAGTGTATATATATGTATGTAATATATATATCGATATATATAGACGTAAGCCTATCTATATAGTATACGAGCGAAGGGTAGATATACGTGTGGACCAAACGAAATGTGAATCCGCACGCACCGATATTCACTCTCTCTTCCGTGTTATCTATATTCCATAAATATATGTATATTATATGAATGAATGCTCCATTCTTCACCAGACTCTCTTTCCGCCCCATGGGGCTCACCGGAGCGCAATGGCTCTGTGTAGTCGTGACGCTCGTCCATTATATCTACTGTCGCGAGTCCATGGTACGTATATATATATAGATATATATGTATATACGTACATTACATTTATAAATTGTATGAAATATGGAAAAATGTATTACCATTCTTTGCATTGTGGTACCGCTGGTCGCGAAGTCATACGCTGCTGCTGCTGCGGCGTACCTTTTCCTGGCCCTTTCCCTCTCTCTCTCTCTCTCTATGTCCCTTCCCTGACTCTTTATATTCTGCTCTTTACTTCCGGTAGGTTCTTCGGGGACAGGTGGAAAGATAAATCGCTCGAAATCGGAGCTTTAGGACACGAGAAAATGTGGAAAAAAATTATACGCAGCTGGAGTAGAGATATCATTGTTTAAAAAGCCTGTAAAGAGGAAGCTTACACTTTCTTTACTCGTTATTTTCTAGATTTTTTAACGGGACTGAATCCGAGATGTCAAATACTCTCCTGGACTCCGCCCTGGATGATCAGCGAATCTCGGCGAATCAATCGCAGAGTCCATCCTGGTGTCGATTTGGGCTCTGCCTTGCACTGCAAAAACAAAGCGTTTTGCTAAGTGTGTTGTTTCCTATCATTTACAATGTAGTCACTTACAAGCGTATTCTTTTAACATATCGTTACCAAGGATAAGCAACACGCTTGAAAGTGTGCAAAAAGTGACTACAATGTAAATCATAGGAATTAACACACTTGGCAACACGCTTTGTTTTTGCAGTGTGGACTGCCCGCGCAGAAAAAAGTAGTCCTGGATGGAGACCCGGATGGATTCCAGGATGGAGTTCCGGATGGAATCTTGGCAGTCCAGGCGAGAATACCGGATGGACTCTCAGATCACTTCCGCTTTTAATGCGATCCGAAAGTCGGCGGACTCCATCTCGGACTCCATCCTGGACGGTCCGCGAATCTCGGCTGTCCAATAGCAGAATCCATCCTGGTGTCCATTATGGATTCTCACCTGGACTGTCTCGCAGTCCATACCGGACTCCATCCTGGACGGTCCGCGAATCTCGGCTGCCCGATGGCAGTATCCATCCTGGTGTCCATTTTGGATTCTCGCCTGGACTGTCTTAGACTCCATCCGGGACTCTATTCTGGACTATCCGCGAATCTCGCCGGTTCAATCGCAGAGTCCATCCTTGTGTCCATTTTGAACCATCAACGAAGGGTTGACTCCTCGTGTGTAGTCGAACTCAGGGCAACTTAGCAGTCTTATATACGCTGAGGCTTCAAAACACTTGCGAGAAACGCTCCGTCCGTTCGCAATCTGGTAGCATCATACGATACACTGATACATCGAAGAATGGTCCGCTAGATGGCGAGCATTGTTCGAAGAAGATTCTTCGAAACAGTTCGACAAAATTTCACTTTTCACTTTGTTTTTTTTCGAACAAAATTAAACCGTAAGATTGCTGAAGTTAGTAATTTCACAGATCTGTAACGGTAACTTAGTTATGTCGTCACTATTATTTATGAGATTGCTGAAGTAACCAATCTCACGAATAATAGTGACGACATAACTAAGCTGCCGTTACAGATGCGAAACTCCCTCTCGCACTGTCTCAATTTTTACGTCGATGTTTTACGGCAGTCGTAGCGTGGGTCGGGTTCGTAGCGAGACGCGTGGGGCGGAGAGAATCAACAAACCGGAAGTTTTACTTCTCGTAGAGGAAACGTACTCGCTTCTGGTGGTCGTACGAGAACGACGACGAGTACGAGGGCAATAAACGCCTCAGCCACTTCTCCGGGGGATTCTTAACTCTGCTTCACTGCCTCTTTTCCCCCTTCGTGCTCAGTTACGTACGCTTCTTTTTTTTTACTTGTGACTCGTACGATTTTTACTCGCAGTTCACTACGCCAGACATTATCTCCCAGCTTCTCGTTCGCCGCTCCGTGTGCGCCAATTGTTCAGCTATGTATGAACGTTTTTTTTTTTTAGTTGCTTCGTGGAACGCGCGGAAAGCATCGAAAAAGCATTCGCGGCCACGAGTGTCAGCTCCGCCGTTACTGACTGTACGAATTATACAGGTCAGCGCGTCGAGTGCTAGTTTTCCGACTCGAGAAACGTTGTGGAAAGCCGCGGCTGGAAATAACGCGACAATAGTAATGTACAATGCGCATTGCGATCGCGAGACCAACTTTATCTACGTTTGCTCAGTCGTAAAAAATACTAAAAGTACCTACACGTTCGCAAAAAGCACTAAATGCTCAATAATTCAATGTCATAATCAGGAATGAATTTGTATCTATTAAAAATATTTAAAGTTTCACTGTTACCGCAACGATGTTGCGATCAATGTATAAGTTCATGGATTAAAATGATTAATACGCCATCCATAGAAGCACGGAAGTATTAATAATTTTCTATTCATCGACGTTGCATGCAAATTTAATAAAATCGAGTGGAGGTGTCGCGTTGATAACTGATTTATTACGTCGCCAATCGCCGGAGCGTCTGAGCCAAATAATGGATTAAAAAAAAAGAATCAATAAATCGTCGCGATTCGATATCGAATGGGGAAATTGTCACCCAATAACAAACTCTTGAAACAGTAATGAATCTTTTTTTTTTCACAGACGAAAATATTTATAACAATTGATAAATATTTTATAGAATTTATTTATTTAATAAAAAGTTTTGAAATATATGCAATATGCAATCGATAATCTTGGTAATATTGCCAGAATATTTTAAAGTCTATTTACATTTACAATATTGATGAAATGTTGTAGCAAATTTGTAATATCAGTTAAAAACATGTAAAATTCTGAAAATATTATGAATAATTTATAAACTCGTAAAGAGTATGTTTGTTATTAAACTGCTGATTCAAGGGATGATTGGAAACATATGTGAACACATTATTATTGAATAATATGGAGAAAAAAAGTGTCTGACCTTTTCATGGGTTCGCCGTTTTGGAATGTGTTAATTAAATACCGAACGCAACATTTCAGATTCGATACGATCGACTAAAATTAATTACAGAATCCAATTCGCAAAAATTATATTAGACGTATTTTGCAATATATATTTTTTTATTCGATCTCTGAGACTCAACATCTTATATCCGTTCAGTTACTTTGGATAAAACTATCCGTGCAGAAATTTACATCTAAGGAAGATTATACTGGGCCCGTATAATCTTCCCGGACTAACTACGGGGCCCATCCTGGAAATCTAACTACTGCCTGTATTGGGCGGACACAATTTCGATCTTTGGGCCTGTAAAGGGTTCCTCGGCGGGGCCCATAAAGGTTGCAATACTAAGCCCCTTATAAAAAAATGCAAAAATTAATTACACAATAATGATCTGTGTTCATTGAATTCGGGTTATCTTGCATTTTTAGTTGGATATTAGAAATTATTGCATTGATGATTACATATTAATTGCTGAAAAAAACACATATAAATTTATTTGCTGTTGGTGGTAATCAAACCGGGATCGTCTGGGTGACTGTTGGGTGCCTTAACCCACTCGGCCATTGACATCTTAAAAGAATTTTATTTTTATTGTCTATTTGAAGTATACTAAAAATGAAAACGCGTCACGACAACGTTTAGGTTTAGGTTAGTTAGTTAGAATGAAAGGTCGCAAACATCTAAATGACCTTTGAGGGACATTGAAAAATTGGGCCGTGAGGCGGTCACCCATCCGAGTACCGATATTAGGAGGACTTAAAAAAGCTCGGACGCGGATCGATCACCCATACACGCACTGATCCTTGCTGAATTCCAAAAATATCAGCTGTGGCGAGGTCACACATCTAAGTACTGACATACGAGGAACTTAGGAAAATTGGGGAACGGGACGGTCACCCATCCAAGTACTGACCCTGGTGAGACTTACAGTAAGATACTTAGAAGAATTAGTAGGTCTGCACAGAGAGAAAACAAAGATACATTTATAGTGAAATACAACCTCAGCTATTTAAAAAAAAACCCTAGCAGAAATTTACTCGGATTTGTCCTGTATCACACGAGTGGCTAGCGCGGGCAATCCTAGCCGTGCTAGTATCAGGATAGCTGGCGAGGGACTATCGAGGCGCAGGCTTGATGAAGTCGCCCATTCTTCCACGAGATGGCCTCGCGAGCGAAGACTCGTGAGATCCTCGCGAGTGCGTCGCGAGCTGTGTTCGCTAGTAGAACCTACGTGCCGCTCGCGAGCCCGCGTAGTAAGTCACTACCTATCGCTCCACGAGATGGCCTCGCCAGCGCTCGCAGTTTATCGCTACCAAGCATATGTATCAGCTGTTAGTACTAAAATCCATGAAGAACGAAGTTCATTGACAGCTGGGGATTAATTTGTTTAAATTACGTTTAAAGCGTCTGAACAGTAAGGTTAAGAACGATGTATTATAATTTTTCAAGGTATGTTTCGTTTGACAAGTAGAGTTCTAATAAGTGCAGAATAGAAACGCCCTTCCTCTGTATCAAAACGTGTTGACTATGTTTGTTACCTAGTATAGTCGCTAATAATAAATTGTCTCCATCATAAAGTGATCGGTTCCATAATATACTAATATTTAATATGCAATTTCATACATTATAGATATATAGATGAAAAGTACAGAATACGATGGACAAGAAACAACGGACACGAGTTTTGACATCAGCTCGTGTTAGAAAACACAGAGCTATTCAGAAATTCATACATCCTCAACATACAGCACTGGCTCCATCAAACTGTCGACAATCCGATGGAACTTGTGGTAAGAGCTTTATTTTGCGCCTGTCATAGAATTCAGGCTGCGACACAGAGCCAAGCTGATTTCGCACAGTCCAATTTTCTTTGAAGGAATTCTCTGTCTGGTCTCAGACTAGAAGGAAAGTTAGTTAAATATTACTATTAGCATATTTTGACAGAGACTTGTCATTGTTGATTTTTCATTTTTTTATTTAACTCTGCAAAAGAATATTCATTAAACAATAGGCTACTAAAATATCCAGGCTGCGACAGAGTTCAGGCTGCGATAGAATTCAGGCTGCGATACAGTTCAAGCTGTGACAGAGTTCAGGCTGCAATAGAAGTCAAACTACGATAGAGTTCAGGCTGCGATAGAGTTCAAGCTGCGATGGAGTTCAGTCTGCGACATAGGACCAAGCTGGTTTTGCATGATCCATTTCTCATCGTAGGAACTCTCCGATTGTAGAAATTTTTCCTACAAAGAGAAATGGACTTTGCAAAACCAGCAAGTGTTGTTAAAACTCAGTTGAGTCCCGTGCTTTGCAACGCGAAAGATTGGGACGGATTGCGCAAGGCTCGCAAGAGCGTTGCTACGAATGCCTTCTAGAAGCGTGTTTTTATAGTTCGAGAATGATAATAAAATGCGTGTATACGAGTATGATAATAAAATATTATTCCAAAAATGGGTTTCATTTGATTACATTGTACACCATTTAAAAATTAACCAGCATCGAGCGAATTAGCCACGCCAGCAACTGTCGAGGAAAGTTCGCCACATACTCGGCAGTCAGCCAAAAAGGACCCATGCCAGTTACTGTCGAGGAAAGCTCGCTATTGACTCGAAAACTCGCCACGCCAGCTGCTGCCAAGGAAAACTCGCCACATACTCGGCACGCGTTACACGCCACACGAGGCCCTCGCCATTTTTCCTCGCGAGTGCCACGGCAATATCCAGGGTTAACTCGCGTGGCCCTTGCGAAAAACTGGTCACTATTTCTGCTAGGGAAGCTATCTGCACTAATTGTTTATAGTCAATGCAACAGTTAATAATAGTTATCGTAACACGAATTATATTGGTTTGAAAATTTAGTGATAGATGCGATGTATTATTCATAGAAAACATAATCACAAGTATAGTATTTTGTGAGAAATTATTTAACAATTTTGAAATGGTCATTGGAACTACAATAATAAAGTTACACTATCTATAAGAAAATCGCTAATGTTGTATTTCACTATATGTTCACTGTTAAAGTAAGTAAAACATTATGTTAAGACAAGTATAGAATTAGTTACAGTAACGATAACGACTAAAAATCTACAGTTATGGCTTAATAACAATGTAAGAACAGTGCACATATACAGCCATTTTTTATACGACACACTTAGAAGAACTTCCATGAAAGTGCCCATACGGGCCCTATAATCCTTTCCCTACTGTAATAGGTAAACTTTGTCTAACGTTACCATTTACAGGACCCAATGAGGTTAAGTATTGACACTGACAGTATGGCCGCTACGAGAGTGTGCGTAAATTGTGCTGTCGACCCTTTCTTCGGCCAAGTTGGGGCCAAGATTGGATTCCCTATCATGGCTTCCTCGAGAGTGCCCGGAAATTATGTTGTGGATGCGTTTGTTGGCCCAAGTAGGGTCCAAGACGGAATTCCCATTTCTGGCTTCCACGGATAAGCCTATAATGGGCCCGTACTTAGTCGCGGACGCCCATACAAATTTCTGCACGGGTAAAGTTATTTACTAGCCTATTGCTATTTGTTTTACTGCTACCTAATCTACGGAGGATAATGCAAAAGCAAAAAAAAGTATTATCGAGAATGATTCCTTAGTTTTCATGATAAAAAATTCGGTTGTCCTTCAAGGTTATTTTTAAAACGTAATGTCGCATGTTACAATAAATATTTTAGAGTATTAAACTACAAATGGGTCGTACAATACTTTTGCAATATTATTGAAACGTGAAACAAAAATGAAACCTTTCAAAAGAATTATTCAAAAATATTTCTGGTTATCCAATTTTCGTCGTTTTCAATAATACTTCATTAAATGAAAAAAAGTCATTTCGCGATTGAATTTTTCGCGATATCTAACCGCAACGTTGCGAATATACAAATTGCAATGAAATATTGGAAACATTTCTGTAATACTTTTTCCAATATACCGTGCAATGTGGGAATTAACCGATAGTCCATACTCAATCAATAACGTTATGGATAATAGAGATATAAATTACTTTGATTAAACAAATAATAACTCGCCTATCAACGCAACAGTTTTTGGCTTTTGAAGTCCAAAGGGCGTCGGCGGAGGGCCATAATTTAATCGAAAAATCATTGAGAAATACCGTCCTTTTTTTTCATAAAATACATTGCTAAACATGATTTGGCCGAATTCTTGTCACGACAGCGGCTAGGATTTTTTTTTATAAAGTTCAATAGCCGGCCATTTAACGGTAAAATTATTTTTAATGGCTGTAACTAATCGAAAGCAGGAAATTTATTGTTTCCAAAAATCATCGATGTTTTACATTCATGGGGAATGGAGTATTCGTCATTTCTGAAAATATCGATGAAAGCAAAAGTCCCAGAAGCAAAACATCAATTTTATATGCGCAAAATATATGCGATATATAAAATTTTTTGGTATTTTAACTATATAAAAATCATGTATATATATTTTTCATATATTCGACATATATTTTCGGAATGATATATGAGAAACTAGGATTTTATTGTGGCTCGCGCGCTCGCAATCTCCCCCAAATTCGGGCTTGGGGGTCCACTGAGGGACTTAGAATAATCTAGGTTTGGAGTCTCGCAGATTCCCTTCGTCCCTAACGTCTCTAATCTCCCCTAACCCCCTTCCGCTAGTCCCCTTAATCTGACCCTAACCCCCAAACCCCCTCTCCTTTCCACTAATCCCCTTAATCCCCTCCTAGCACCCCCCGGGCTATTGAGGGACTTAGAAAAATTCGGCCTTGGGGGTCGAAATAGCCCCCTTCCCTACCTCCCCCACCCCTCCCCCGGGCCACTGAGGGACTGAGAAAAAATTGGGGCCTAAAAAATAACCTTAGCCCTCATGCCCAATTGCTGGGGAAAATCCCAATTCCTTAGGAAAACCCTAATTCCTGGAGAAAATCCCAATTCCTGGGGAAAATGCCCCAATCCAAGCCCGAATTATTCTCAATCTCTCGATTGTTGACACGGTGGCGGCGGCGGCGGCGACGGTCGCGAGATCTTTGTATAATATAGAGATATATGCAAAATATACACCTTTTTTCATACATATATTCTTACATATATATTTTTTCATGTATGTATGCCTGGTCGTCGATGTCCCTATAACTCTTTGTATTATATGTTTGTATATATCATATATGTATTTAATTACATAATGTAACAATATATAGAAGGATACATTTAAATATCGAATCATGAAATGCATTCTACTTTTATGATTGTAACAATGTATCAATGTAACGCTTGCGTTATGTTGCGGCTATGTAACGTAGGAGTAACATATCATGTTTCATTTGTTTTATGCAGGTAATGTTACTGTTATGTAACATATTTTCATTGCAGTTGCATAAAAAAGCTATGAAACCGGAACGCAACGTCCAAGTAACAATTGGGACGTCACTTTTGTGACAGGAAGGCAATGTTACAGTTATGTAACGCGGCAACATTGCAAGAACGTTGCAAGGGAATGTAACATTTACGTAACATGCATATTACAGTGATTATGTAACATCGTAAACATGCATGTTATGTAACGGTTATATGCTATAGTTCCGTTACAGTTATGTAACAAATATGTGTAACTGTAATGCAACATACATGTAACGTTTGTAATGCAACTCCGACTATAGTCCGGGCATGTTACAGTCATGTAACGTGGAAACATTGCAAAAACGTTGCAACGGAATGGAACATTTACATAACATGTATATTACAGTGGTTATATAACATCGTAAACATCCACCTTATGTAACTGTTATATGCCGTAGTTACGATACAGTAATATAACGAAAGTGTGTAACTGTAATGCAACATGTATGTAACGATTGTAATGTAACTATGGCGATAGTCCGGTCATGTTACCGTTATGTAACGTGGCAACGTTGTAAGAACGTTACATATTCATACAGGATGTTATGTCCGCTAGGTGGCTAACGACTCAAAAGTTTCTCGCAAGCGATTCGTGACCCTAGCGTGTATAAGACTGAGCGACTTTGCAGCTCAAAATAAACAGTGGAAGATGTCCTTCGGAGGTGCCCTAACTGGTTGGTATTATTCGCCAATAGCTTGTTCTACTTTTAATTGTAGCAGCTATTTTTTTTGACCTTCTAAGGGTAGTGATTTCGCAAATCGTGAAGCTCTTTTGTGCATTTTCAGTCTACAAAAGAACCTCACTTGAAGTTACCTTTTGAAGTTGCGGTTTCGTAACTTTTGGAAACGCAACGGTTATGTTATGCAAGTGATGTAACATATATAGGTTACTTGTTACATAGCAGTTACATTACGCAACGTGTGGGCAACATAACTGAAATGTAACGGTTACGTAACGAATGTTACATAACATGGTAACATTGTTGAGTGGGAAATAATAACTTACATGTAAGTTACAGGTGATGTTACTTGTTATATTGGGTTACATTGCTGTAACATTACCGTGTTTACTGGGTTTCTTTCAGGCGGTTTTTTTTACATAAAAAAAATTTCAATTCTAATATAGACGGTGCTATTTATTTACTAATTAAGTGAACCCAACTGTTATTTGTTTACAAATTATGCAATGATTTATACGTAGCCCCTTACTTTATCACTAATTACGCTAATTCGAACACAATACTGATGCCGCTGATGAGATAATTTGGTTTGTTTACTAATCGAGGGTATGCTGGCTGAATTTGACGCGTATAAAGAAAATTTTCAATAATTCAATGCCACTAAATTTCATTGAATTTTGGATCATTAAAAAAAAAGATAATATTAGCTCAAATATAGAATTCCATTCCATTTCCATTTCCAAAGAAATGTTTCATAGGCTGACATTTCAAAGATATTTTTTTTAACTAAGGAAACTTTTTCGGTCGTGTAGGACTTGTGTGCTTATTCGAATATTACTGAAAAATAATTAAAAGTGCCGTGTACATTATTTTTATCGTTTCCCTATGCATATATTATGTACCGTAGATGCAAATTCAATAGTCAATTATTCATTTAAATGCAATATACTCTTAATTTGATAGAATTAATTACAGAATCGAATTCGCAAAAATTATATTAGTCGTATTTTGCAATATATATTTTTTTATTCGATCTCTGAGACTCAACATCTTATATCCGTTCAGTTACTTTGGATAAAACTATCCGTGCAGAAATTTACATCTAAGGAAGATTATACTGGGCCCGTATAATCTTCCCTGACTAACTACGGGGGCCATCCTGGAAATCTAACTACTGCCTGTATTGGGCGGTCACAATTTCGATCTTTGGGCCTGTAAAGGGTTCCTCGGCAGGGCCCATAAAGGCTGCAATACTAAGCCCCTTATAAAAAAAACGAAAAAATTAATTACACAATAATTATCTGTGTTCATTGAATTCGGGTTATCTTGCATTTTTAGTTGGATATTTGAAATTATTGCATTGATGATTACATATTAATTGCTGAAAAAAACACATATAAATTTATTTGCTGTTGGTGGTAATCAAACCGGGATCATCTGGGTGACTGTTGGGTGCCTTAACCCACTCGGCCATTGACATCTTAAAAGAATTTTATTTTTATTGTCTATTTGAAGTATACTAAAAATGAAAACGCGTTAAGACAACGTTTAGGTTTAGGTTTGTTAGTTACAACGACAGATCTCAACCATCTAAATGACCTTTGAGGGACATTGAAAAATTGGGCCGTGAGGCGGTCACCCATCCGAGTACCGATATTAGGGGACTTAAAAAAGCTCGAACGCGGATCGATCACCCATGCAAGTACTGATCCTTGCTGAATTCCAAAAATATCAGCTGTGGCGTGGTCACACATCTAAGTACTGACCTACGAGGAACTTAGAAAAATTGGGGAGCGGGACGGTCACCCATCCAAGTACTGACCCTGGTGAGACTTACAGTAAGATACTTAGAAGAATTAGTAGGTCTGCACAGAGAGAAAAAAAAGATACATTTATAATGAAATACAACCTCAGCTATTTAAAAAAAACTAGCAGAAATTTACTCGGAAATGTTTCATAGGCTGACATTTCAAAGATATTTTTTTTAACTAAGGAAACTTTTTCGGTCGTGTAGGACTTGTGTGCTTATTCGAATATTACTGAAAAATAATTAAAAGTGCCGTGTACATTATTTTTATCGTTTCCCTATGCATATATTATGTACCGTAGATGCAAATTCAATAGTCAATTATTCATTTAAATGCAATATACTCTTAATTTGATAGAATATATGCGCTGGTGGTTGGAGATTGATACACGGCCGAGTATTGGGACGTTTACCTTAATATAGAGATATTTATTGCTTTTTTTTGTATTGTTAATTACTGCTACTCGACCTATTGGGTCGACAATGTACACTACTCCATATCACGAGCGTATGCCTCGCCCATTTTATAGTAAGTCACTAAATAAATGAATAATTAATTGAATCTGGAAAAAATAAACCCGTCCAGGAATTATATAAAAATATTTCTGGATGTTCAAATTCCCTCTTATTTAATCATATTTCGTTAAATTGTAATTGCAATTTGTCGACGGTATGTTTTTCAGTGTTTGATGAAATAACTAAATCAACATTGAACTTCCAATAATAGCACTAAGTTGTAAATTGTTGACTTACATATGGGGCATTCTATCCCGATTCGACCTGCATCTGACCCTCGTACTCCTCTATTTGGCTCGTAATTTTTTGTAGGATTGGTTAGACCCTCAAATGCACCAGATTTTTATCTTTTCTATGCAAATTTTTTTAAAGTGACATATTGAGTGCCATAATTTAAAAATCTGAAAAATACATTGTTGAATATAAATTTTTTTTGGCTCTCAGCCAAAGTGGCCAAGATTTTTCTTCGTATAGTCTTATGCTTTTTTAGAATTTTTTCAGATTTTTCTGAACTAAAACTATTCCAACACCATATAAGCCACATTCTACCACCAGCATGCAATAATTTAAAAATCTGAAAAATACTCTGTTGAATATAAAAATTTTCTAGCTTGGAGCCAAACTGGGGAAGATTTTTCTTCATATAGTTTTTAAGCTTTTTTGATTTAAAACATTATAAAAAAATAGAAAAAACATCAATCTACTATGAACGATTCTCAAACATTTTTGTACATGAAACCGTATTTTTCAGAATTTTTAAGATTTTTAAATTATGGCATGCTGGTGCTAGAATGTTGCTTGTATAGTGCTGGAATAGTCTTAGTTCAGAGAAATTTGATGAATTTCTAAAAATTTGAGGGCATTCTAAAAAATCCGAGTTTACATAAATAACCGTTTGACCAGTCGCCTGCAGTAGATTAATTTTTTTTCTACTTTTTAATGATTTGTTTAAACCAAAAAAGCTTAAAAATTATAAGAAGAAAAATGTTGCATACTTTGGCTATAAGCTAGAAAATGGTGATATTCAACAATGTATTTTTCAGATTTTTAAATTTGACATTCGGCATGTCACTTTAAAAAAATATAAAAAAATAAAAAATATTAAAAAATAAAATCTGGTGCATTTGAAGGTCTAACCAAGTCTTCAAAAAATTAAGAGCCGAATCGGGGAGGTCGAGGGTCAGACTCCGGTCGCATTGGGATGGAATGTCCCTTATATTTATAAATATCTATAGCTTTTTAACGACTGCTACCACATTTGTTTCATTCCCTATCCATATCGAGGGCTTTTGTTATATCTACGTTATAATAAATAAATAAATCATTGAATCAGAGAGAAAACGCAATCCTCCAAGAGAATTAGTTAAAAATATTTTCCCTTGTCCAAGTTTCATTGTTTAATCACATTTCATCAAACTGAAATTGCATTTTGGCGATGGAATGTTTAGCTATATTTGTCCAAAAAGTTACAATATCGAAATTGCAATGAAATCGAAACATTTCTGCAATGTTCTTTTTGAATATCCTGTGCAACGTGGGGATTGACCGATAGTCCGTCAGAAGCACTGGATAATGGAAATATAAATTACTTCGAATAATCCACTTATCATCCCGACATTTTTTCACTTTTAAACATTTTTTTTACGCTTCGATTCGCAGGTCGTTAATTCGTTCACTCTTTTGCGCTCTGACACGGGCCGGTAATCGTGATGTAGTAATCCGTCGTCGGGACGAGCGCGGCGTCGGCGGCTCCACGCCCAATTTAATGAAATTTCATTACGCTACGTGACCCTTCACCGGGTGCGGTGCCACACAGTGGTCATTTATCACGGTTATACAGTATATTACAGAGAGATATATAGAATTCCGTAGGTGGAGGTGAGATTGGCGATGAAGGGAATGCCGCGGGGTTGGACGTTGACGCGATAATAGCCTCGTATTTTCGTGCGCACGCGAGAGATTCGCGTTCCGAGCAGGTGAAGCACGCGAGATTTACAAAAATAAAAAAATGAAAAAAAATGAATCCCCGAACATAGAAGAAGACAAATTTATAAATGTTTGTAGGTAGCAGTATTATGACGTATTACGCAGCAGGTGAAGCACGCGACTTCGAAGTTTCCCCGTTGCTGCAAAATATCCGGGGCGGAATTCGTTCGAGTATATGTAAAACTGTCTGCATCGAGAATCTTCTCGGCATCGAGTAGCCGTCGTGTGTATTGAAAAAATATTTATACCGCGTGTTTGGATCTAACCGTATTTTTTAAAAAGTTCGGGACTTTACAACAATCTATCATTATTTTTAAAAATTACAAAGTAGAACCTTGAACATTGCTTCCTCGTTATTTTCTCTAGACATCCGCAAAGTCTTCTTTATATGATGGAGTTCTTTTCTCAATTTTTTCTTCGTCATAGTGGAAGCTTTGTTGATAACTGTCAGAAGAATGTGGGAGAAATATGCAAGATTCTAGCTTGCAATTTTTTCCGTATGAAACATTCTATGATTCTTTTCCATGTGAATATTGTTTCGTTTGTCTTGAAACTTTTGGCATGCTAGCTCAAGTTTCGGAATAGTTAGTGCGAGAACGTCAATTTTTGAAAAATTGAAACTCGTAAAAACCTAACCACTCTATAAATTCATACAAATTTACTGTCGGGCACAAATGAGTGTTATTTCGTTTCTGTAAAAAATATCATTAAAATTAACCGAAGTTGCCAAAAATTGAAGAATCCAACCCTTACGGAAAAAAACTATACGTTTCATCAAAATATTATTGAGACCAAATAGTTACTATTAATTTTTAATAGTGAGAACTATTAGAAACTATTAGTAACTATTTATTTTCAATAGTAACATGGATTTAACATGGACTGCGAGACAGACCAGGCGAGAATCCATAATGGACACCAGAATGGATTCTGCCATCGGACCGCCGAGATTCGCGGACCGTCCAGGATGGCGTTCGGAATGGACTGTAAGACAGTCCAGGTGAAAATCCATTATGGACACCAGGATGGATTCTGCCATCAGACAGCCGAGATTCACGTGTCGTCCAGGATAGTGTCCGGGATGGGCTGTCGGAGAGTCCAGGTGAGAATCCATAATGGACACCAGGATGGATTCCGCCATTGAAGAGCCGAGATTCACGGGTAGTCCAGGATGGAGTCCGCCGACTCCGGGATCCGATTATAAGCCAGAGTCGGCGGACACCATCTGAGACTCCATTCGGTACTCCATCCTGGACTGCCAAGATTCCATCCGGGACTCCATCCTGGACTCCATCCGGGACTCCATCCTGGACTCCATCCTGGACTCCATCCGGGACTCCATCCTGGACTCCATCCTGGACTCCATCTGGGACTCCATCCTGGACTCCATCCGGGACCCCATCCTGGACTCCATCCGGGACTCTATCCTGGACTACTTTTTTCTACGCGGGTGATCAGAAGCGAATGCCTTCAATTAGGCATTGTTGTTAGACGTGTAGGTGAGGCAGCTGATGAAGTACCGCGAGCTGTTAGCTCGCGAGTCCGTAGATTTCTTTTGGTAAGTCGACGGGACGCGTGTAGTGTGTCAAAATACAATCTCTCTTTTTCATTCGTCTATCGGTCTCTCTCCCTCCTCGTCGTACATTTAAAAAATAACATTAAAAAAAGAATTAATAAATATTCTAAATTTCTTATTTTGATCCTGCGAGATCGCCCTTGAGTCAAAGAGCGAGGAGGACGATATAAATGATTGTAACTCGCAATTTTGCGGCGTTACAATTTTTATTAATTCATATTTCATCAAATATGAGGCGCGATTTAAATTTGGCATAAATTCAATACGTTTACGGATGTTTTTCAAAAAATTCAAAGGGGTGAGGGTCAAGATAGCAAATGATCAAAATAGCGAAATCCATAATAATGGCCATTCTAGATTTAGACGTTCATTATATTTAAATTCGCTATTTCAGCGATTCGCAATTTTCAGCCCCCCATCCTATTAAAATGCAATCAAAATAGCGAATGGATAAAATAGCGAAATTCATAATGATAGCTATTCTAGATTCAGACGTTTGTTATTTTAGAATTCGCTGTTTTAGCCATTCGCTATTTTAACCCCCGCTCGTCAAAGAGTCATATAATCTGAAACCCAACACGAATTTTACTCAATATATAACAGCAAATGTAGAGGCAGTAATGTTTTACTTGGCTGCAATTTTTTTTCCTAATAAAAGCCGTAAAAAAACAAACGTAACAAAAAACGAAAGCCCGAATATAGAAGAAGCCAAATCTGTCAATTTTCATAGGTAGGACTGGTATTGCGTATTACGCATTACGCAGCAGGTGAAGCACGCGATTTCGATCTTTGTCCGTTGGTGCAAAATATCCGGGGGAAAATCGTTCGAGTATATGTAAAACCGTCTGCAACGAGAATCTTCTCAGCCTCGCGTACCAGTCGGTGTGCATTGGAAAAATATTTCCACCGCGCGTTCCGCCTCGATAAATTATATTTTCTCGTTGAAAAGAATTTTTCTAGGTTCCCCTCAGTGGGCAGACATGTATATACAGAGGAACTCACGCACACATACCCACAGAAAAATATACAACACACACGAGGGGACGATTATATGGAGTTGCGATGGATCCTCGGTTTGCTGCAACTATTCGCGAGGAGTTTTCAGAGGAGCTTCTGTGCAACAGCGTAGAACGACCGTGTGGGAGGCCCAGAGCTCGCTTTTGGTCTCGCACTATACGCTTTTACCTTCTGTTCCCAGATGGCCTCGTGTATACCAACGTCCACGAATAGGAGAACTTAACTCGTTAAGGGGCAACATCTCGTGCCTGACCTCTGGTGTTCTCGCGAGGCGTCTCCTTCCTTCTCTCAACTGATGCTATAGCTTGTTGCGAGAGAGGAGAATTTCAGTGATGGACCAGAGAGGAAAAGGGAGAGAGAGCTGCGAGGGAAACAACAAGCTCTATGAGATATAGGATAGGGTTTGGTACAGTGTACGAAGGCTAATGCGTTCCTGCAGCTTCGTCCACCGTAGCCATCAAGCTCGCTCGCTCGCTTCTACGTCCAGCTAGTTTCCTCGGGCAAGCTTCTGCCATCGTTCTTGGCCGAAGCTCCAGAGGCAACAGAATCTGCCTCTGCTAGTAGGTTGTTTCGCTGGCCAATAGCCTCGTGCTGTCTCGGTGGTTGATATCCGGATCATCGCACAGCCCTCTGGCTTCCTCGAATGAGCCTGGATTTCACAGAGCGTCTTAGTGCCGAGGAGAATGTGCTTTCCTCAGGACGCTTAAGCAGGACATTTAGCGTTTAACATACATATTCATGACGATATCGCTCGCTCTGGTCGTCTCAACGTTGATCACCTCTCAAAACTGGAGGAATATATACATGAAATTTCGTATACACTGTGGCTGAAAGCTGCACTGGAATAATGCAGATTGTTTTGGTTACTCGTACGGGAAGCTTGATTTTTATGAAGTAAACTCGAGATTTTCATATGAAGATGCTCTGAATTGGCTGAAACGGCGTGATATAGGAGACCTGGAATAAAATGGGCGATTGGTTGTATTTTTAGTTACAAATTGTCAGTCATATAAAAGTTCTAAATATACATTACACCCAGAAAAAATGTCTTGCAGACCGAAACAGATTTCAGTTGACGTAAAGAAATTTTCTTATTTGCATGTCGACCTACAAAACTGTATTTATTCGAAGTAAATTTTTTTTTCAGTTGGGTAATTAACATGAAAGAGTATAAATTCGGTATAAACAATGTGGAAATTAATAATTAATTACAGGTCTATCATATAGAATGGGTCTTTATGCAATAATATTAATTATACTATTTTATTAATATTCGACAAAAAAAGATAATTGTCCACAGACAAATATTATCAAATAAATGTTGATTTGAATAAATGAATTTATTTCCGACATGTGTACTACAATAATTAAAGCAAAATAAAATCTAAATAATGAAATATATGAAATTTTGTATTGGCTGTGGCTTGGAGCTGCACTAGAATAATGAAGATTGTTGTGCTTACTCATACGGGTAGCTTTGTTTTTGTGAAGAAAACTCGAGATTTTCATATGAGGATGCAGAAAATTGGCTGAAACGTCGAGATATACGAGGACTGAAAAAAGATGTGCGATTGGTTGTTTTTTCAGTTATAAATTGACAGTCATCACAAAATTCTAAAAATGCTAAACACATATTCTCTATACATTAGGTAAGCTACATAGGAATAATAGATTTTGTTGGTTCCTCAAAAGGAACTGTATTTTGGCGAAAAAAATAGTGTTATTTTTCCAAACTATCTCAAAACAGACCTTCCAAAATTGTTGCCACGTATATCCAGTAATTGACTGGACCGACTTCCTTGAAATTTCGACTCAATGCTGTTGGATAATATTTTTAGTACTCTTTGCAGAATCTTTTTTTATTCAACGGCATAAAAAAAATCGAAAAAGTTGTAAATTTCAGTAAAAACCGAAATTCAATTTAAAATTGTCGCCATTTTGTAAACAAAAAAAATGTCTACCTCTTTGTACTCTACATTGTACTGATTGGTTTTGGTGTTTTCGATCAAACGTCCATCTGGAAAACTAGTGGAAACAGCGACCACTACCTGCCACGATAAAAGCACTTCTGGTCTAGCAATGAAGTTTTTAAAAAATTCAGTCGATTTGCCAGTGTCAATGGGATTAAAAAAAATCCTAAAGAACCGAAAAAAGTCCGATATGCACCCATTTTTTTCGTCGAATATCCAGGGCTCTCCCCTCAAATAGTTCTTTAGAAATAACGTAATGTTCAAAGGCAATCCATATTGAATTCAGCTGAATTTTTTCTTATTACTACGACTACTAAAATTAAAACGCTCTTTTTTACACTCATCGAATGCATTTGTTACACTTAATAAAAACTTAGTCTTGGGGTTAACAGCAGTATATGCTTCAATAAATAAATTAGTCTAAGGATTTTCCCCATTGGATGGAGAAAGATCGAAGTGCACTTTTAGTTCTTTGTTCGAACGAACTGAGGTAGTGGAGCGAGCTAGGACTCCTGCTGGCCGACGGGACGAGAGAACCGTGGAAAAGGATTTCCCAGACCTCCGACCACGGGACAGAGAGGGAAGCGAGAGAATCTAATATCTTTTAATTACAGCACCGGCTTAAGAGTTCGAAAGCTGGAATCACGCGGGGCCAAGCCAACCAAGGGAACCCCGGCGACCTCTACCGTCGGCCGACTTCTCCTCCTATGCTCCTGGGTAGAATCAGACCTACCACTACCAGCACAACGAATACCACTGACACGCCAATTTTATCGTCCGTTAAATTTCGATTTCGCGCCCGATTCACGCAGTTAAAGATTTCTCAAGAGAGATTTTATCTGAAACAAATAGAAAAAAATCATTTATGCACAATTATCAACTTCTTCCGTAAGGAAGAAAAATGAAAAGTAAGGTGCACAATGCTTTGTTATCATATTTAATTTACCCTTTGCGGTGATTTACTGGTTAGTGTACTGGCCTCTAGTGTAGAGCATCGCTGGTTGTCCCTATCATCTACAAATGTTTTTTTTTAAAGAACTCAAAAGGACTGAATTTTGCCGTTTAAAATACATGGGATTTCGCTGTAGTCGCATGTAATTTTTTTTTGTCGATTACATATTTGCAAAAGATATTTTTAACCGATAGTACCCTATACGATTCTAATTTAGTTTTTTATTTGACAAAATATCGTACCAAAAAAATGAAAAAACGTGATGGTCAACGGTTTTTTTTGGATATCCAGATTTAGGTAGAATACAAAAAAATAGATTGAGACTAAAAAAATAAGAAAGAAAGCGATTAAAACAAAAAACAGATAAAAACAAAAAACATGTGAACAAAATTGTTTGAACTAAATCAAAATATAATCACATATAAATAATCGAAAATTGGTATGGAAAACAAAAAAAAATTGAATGCAAATATAGCGGAATCCTATGTATTTTGAATATAAAGATTTAGCCACGTTAATAAGGCATATGCAGGGACATTATTAGGCTTCACGATTTCTTCAAATTTTATAAAAAAATATTGTATAAAAAAATTAGAAATATAATTGTATCTCCCACCCTCAAGTATTATTTCAAATACTTCACCGCAGGTTCTGTTTCTGACAAAAAAAGAGCTCTTGGTGTCTCATTTAAATAAACGCATAGTGGTCTTAAATTAAATGAAGCGTCCCTCAAAGTTGATCACTAGAGATATTTTTTTGGCATAACCAGCAGTTACACGTATTTGTAATAATACTTGAGGGTGGAAGATACCGTTATGTTTTAAACTTTTTTGTACGATATTTTTTTTTATTTTTTCATAAATTGGAGAAACTGACCTATTGAACATGTGACTGATACGTGATAAAAAAATTATCTTTCGATTTTTTCATAATATCACTTCTACGAAATTTTTTTTATTGCCCTTTTGACTTCCTCATACAGGAAGCTTTTGTAAAAGTAAGAGAAGTGTAACTGGATGCTAAATTTTGTATTGTTTTTCTATTATTGTATTATATTCTTAAGAATTGTTGTAGACATACAAAATAAAATCGTTTATTTTGAGCACTCAATATTTATTTTTATTCTTATGATCGGTGCTTCGAAACTTAGGATTCTTGCGAATATATTGTTATGAATATGGGCAACATTCATACAACAAAGACACACGGTACACTCGCTTCAAAAGAAACAGGCGAACTACCTAGCAACGAAACATCACACAACTGGCATTCTCATTCGAGATCCCAAAGCATACACACGGGATAGTCTTTATGAAATAATGTTTCCGTTTGATAATCGGTGTTTTTATTCACGAGTATACAACAGTGGTGTCAGAAGGGGGATTACAACTCCTCATAATGAATACACGACAAACGGAACGCCGAACAATATCCGAAGACGACAGAGGAGAACCGAATGTGATTTCGAGCCTCCGAGAAGATCTCACTCGTCTAATCACGGAAAGTAACAACTGTATAAGTGAAGAAATGGAAACATTCAAAGAACAGCTGATCCGATCGGCGCAGAAAACAGCAGTATCAACTATTTGGGAAACAATACAGGAAGTGGTCAGAGAGGCGACCAAAACAGCGACGAGGGAAGATGCCTAGGAATCAGCTCGGATCATCATCGCCGAAATGAATAACAAATTAAATAATGTCCTTCCAAATTTGTCTTCTTTTCCCTCTCACGCACGGAGAAAAAAAAGTAGTTGGACAAACCAATAAATGGGTTCCGACAACCACTCGAAAGAGTTAAACTAGCGTCACTACTCAATGGGTTATGACAACTACTCAGTGGGTTATGACAACTACTCGTTGGTTATACGAACCGCTGTGGTTGGTTATAGGAACACGCTGTTGGTTGCGCCACCTATTGTATTGGTGAAAACAGCACTGCGATTGGTTACAGGAGCGAGTTCGTTGCTGAAACTATTCAGAGATACAGCATATGCTGGAGATGGTTCTCCCAACTACTTTTTTCTTTCAGTGCGCTTCTCGATCGGCGAATGTCATTACAACTCGCGTTCTCGTCCACTACGCTTCATGTGCGGACGATAACCGAGATGCTGTGAATGACGTTCGTGAGCCAAATAAAAATACACATAACCTTCCAACCGTATCACAACCAAAATATCGACTCCAACACGATTCTTTCGACGGAACGGAATCGTGGGAACAATTTTATAAACAATTTTAGATGATCGCGAGTTTCAATCAATACTCAGCCGAAAAAAAAGCTCTCGTCCTAGCTTCTTCACTTCGTGGTTCCGCGAGAGGTATTCTCGATAGCCTTAGCTGCGATGAAGCTCGCGATTTTTCCAAACTCAAAAAGGCACTCGATTTCAGTTTCGGAACTGAACTTTACGGACAGATCGCGATTAATGAACTTAACGCGCGAAAACAAAAATTCAATGAAGACCTCGCGGTCTTCGCAAGCGATTTGCGAAGGCTGGTACGACTGGCCTACCCCGAATCTAATGAAGAAACGAAAGATAAAATTACTCGGACGCAATTTATATCAGAATTATACACTTACAACATCCGTCAAATACTTCGACTCGAGAATTTTTCGTCCCTTCGAGAAACCTTGATTCGAGACAAGGAGATTTATGCGGTGAATCGCATTGAGAAATTTAATGATTCTGGATCGGACACAAATCGATTTACACAATCAAAAAATGCAAACTTAAACTTCAGGCATTCTGCCTCGAATTCATCACAAAACTTCTCTCCCGAGTGCTGGAGTTGCGCAAAGAGAGAACATCTGCAACAGAACTGCAGAAATCCACCCCAAACACAACACACAAACAACGCAAAAACAGCAACAACAATAACAACCACAACAAACCTTTAAGCTAGACATCGTCGATTCGGTGGGGAACGGACCGATCGAATATGGACATGTTTTAAAAATTTGTGCTCTAGACTAAAACAGATTTAACCTGAAATTGAATATAACACTTGACGGAACGATTGCGGAACGGTTTGGATCTTCTCGCAAAATCAGGTTTACTTGAGGAATTCGAATCCTTAATTGATCGAAAATTTAATCGAAAAAATAAGACTACAGTTGTTTCCCTTCAATCTCTAAATTCAGTAAAAAATCTTAAAATCATTCCTATTCCCGAACATCTAATGAAACTCTTCTAAACCTGATCAATACTATTGGATGAAAAACAGAAAACTAAATTCAAAACTTTCCGCATTACTTTCCAAGATTTTTTTGCCCGAAATAACAAAGATTTAGGACTCTGTGATTACATTAAACACAAAATAGACACAGGAAACTCCAAACCCTTTAAACTTCTACCTAGGCGAATTCCAATTCACTATCGCAATACTGCATTAGATCTTTTAGAAGAAATGAAGGAGCAAGGGGTGATTGAACCAAGTTCTGACCCTTATGCTTCCCCTCGGGTATTTATTCGCAAAAAGGACATCTCACTTTGATTTTGTATTGATTATCGATATTTGAATAGTTTAACAAAAAAAGATTCACATCCGGTCCCGCGCATCAATGAAATTCTTGAGGCTGTTTCAGGAGCAGAATGGTTTTCCGTCATTGATTTGAAGAGTGGTTATTGGCATGTAGCAGTAGATCCTGCCAATCGAGAAAAAACGGCATTCGTGTTACGTTACGAATTATGGCAATTTAGAGTACTTCCTTTTGGATTGTATAACGCTCCAGCGAGTTTCATTCGACTAATGAATATCGTACTCAAAGGCTTAACTTGGAACATTTGTTTAGTTTATTTGGACGACATAGTAATTTTTAGTAAAAATTTCAACGAACATTCTAAAAATACTGAAAAAGTATTAAGTAGACTCCGAGAAGCTAACGCCAATAAATGTTTGATGAACCAGAAAGAAATAGTTTATTTGGGTCATATTGTTTCAGGTTCGGGAATCAAAACTTGTTCAGAAAAGACATCCTCAATCGTCAATTGGCCAATCTCTAAAAATAAGACCGAATTGAGAAGCTTCTTAGGACTCTGCTCATACTATCGCACATTTGTGAAAGATTTCGCCTCCATCGCAAGACCATTATTCCGCTTGACAGAAGAAAAAATCATTTTCAAATGGACCGCTGAATCTTCAACTATCTTCGAAAATTTAAAGAAACTGTTCCTCCAATACTGGCCCATCCTTCTATTGATGAACCCTTTATCTTGGATACGGATGCCTCTAATTCTGAAATGAAAGAGTGATTGCATATTTTAGTAAAGTCTTTAACAAATCGGAAAGAAATTATTGTGTAACTCGAAGAGAACTACTGGCAGTGGTTCGGTCAGTTGAAAATTTCCGTCATTTCCTACTTGGCCGCAGTTTCACGATTAGGACAGATCACGCCTCACTTCAATGGTTATTGTCTTTCAAATCCAGAAGGTCAAATAGCTCGTTGGCTGGAAATTCTTTTCCTATATGATTTTGAAATTCTTTATCGTGCTGGTCGTAAACACGGAAATGCAGATGCTTTTTCTAGAAGGCCTTGTTCAAATGATAATTGTGAAGTATGTGAAAGATTAGAAACCAAAGATTCTCAAAACGAAAAGATAGTTTGTCAAACTATTTGCATTACAGATGATGGAATCGATTGGATAGCTCTTCAAGCTAAAGACCCCGTTATCAAAACCTTAATTGCATTTAAGAAAGAGAATCTACGTCCAGAATGGTCTACAATCTCCAACCTTCTCTTCAGACGATGGGAATCTCCCAACTTAGATAAGATTGTTTGGCAATTGATTGTTCCAAAAACAATGATTAATAAAAAATTTTCAGAAGCACACGATTCATCTTCCGGTGGACACTTTGGCATAAACAAAACCCTAACAAAAATTAGAGGTCAATACTTTTGGGCATCTTGTAAACCAGATATCGAACAATGGTGTAAGAAATGTAGAGTTTGTTTTTCCAAAAAGGGGCCGAAGAGGAAAATTAAAGGCGAGCTTCAAATTTATAATGTCGGTTGTCCTTTTGAACGAATTGCTGTCGATATTATAGGTCTTCTACCAATATCTCCATCAGGAAACAAATACTTACTCCTAGTAACTGATCATTTTACACGTTGGCCAGAAGCTTTCCCTGTCCTAGATTTTCAAGCTAAAACCGTCGCAGAATCATCGGTCTCTCAAGTTTTTGCTCGCTTTGGAGTACCTCGCGAAATTCATTCTGATCAAGGTCGAAATGTCGAATCTAAAATTTTTAAAGAAACCATGTCACTACTAGGGATCAAGAAAACTCGAACAACACCATGACATCCTCAGTCTAATGGATTAGTAGAAAAAACTCAACAGTACCATTCTTCAATATCTCTTCAAATTCGTTAAGGAAAATCAGAAAGATTGGGATAAATGTATTCCTTTCTTCCTCCTGGCTTATCGTTCATCAAAACATTCAACAACCGAGTATACACCAGCGATGATGCTGATCGGAAAGGAACTCCAACCTCCTCTAAATTTGCTCCGTGGTAACCCTCCTGCGAACTCAGAATCTAATACCTGTAACACCCCGAATTTGTAGATGATCTTAAGAACAATGTTTATATGGTTCATGAAAAAGTTAAGGATCGCCTTGTCATCAAAAGTAATAAAATGAAATCAAATTTCGATTCAAAATCACACATGCTTTCCTTCAAGACTGGACAGAAAGTCTGGCTTTGTCTTCCACATAAAGTCAAAGGAAAATGCTCCAAGCTACAAAATAATTGGACTGGCCCTTACTTAATTAAATCTAGAATCAATGACATCGTCTATAGAATTCAGAAACCTCCCCATGGTAAATTTAAAGTAGTCCATATTGATCGATTAGCTCTTTATGATGAATATCAAAATTAGAGTTGACAAATCAGAGAGCCTCGAGCTGGAGAGTGTTGATTGCTCGTCTGAAACCTTGGACGTTACTTCTGTAAGCACCCGGTAAAGTGTTGAAGAACGTCCTGGAGGTTTTCCGGAGAATCTGTTAAGTGTTCGCAAATCTCTACTGGGCTGGGTAGATTTTTGACTGTGTTCACTTGTAAGAGATTCTACCCTGTCTGAGGCCTAAATACGTTAATGTATGGTTTGTATTGCTGATCACAATACTAATTCTAAGAACGATTTTAGAGTACCGAGGGCGCATATCCTGAAATGGTTATTGAAGTTGCACCCCACTCCTAAATGGATACTGGTCGACGTGGATTCATTTGTTCATCATCATAATAAATTGTTCATCATCATAAATTAGGATCAGGAACTGAGAAAGAGTTTCTTTACACTTGGTTCATAACAGCATTCACGAAGACACACTACATTTGCATTTTCTTTTTTGGATGATGACCTAACATACTTCTCATACAAAATCATTTTTTCGGAAATCTACGCTGTTCATTTTTATGTCACAGGTTTTCCCTGGCTCTGAGTTCCTTGTCACATCCTGTTCGTCCATTACATCACCGAACTTAAACATGCAACATCTCACAGAAAATGGAAGTCCCCGGGACTCATCCCAAGGAAGATCATAAACAATAAAAAAGAAAAAAATGAATTAAAATGGAATTATTTAAGCAGCGTGACAGACAAGACAGAGACAGTCAACATAATTTCTTTTAATGTCAAATAATTTAGATAGATCTGTCCATCCCAGGTTTTTGAGTCTTGGTTCCCCTGGGGCTTTGGGTAAGTACCGGGACAGTTATCCTGAGAGAAATCCAAGACAAAAAGATCAATCAATTCCTTCCTCAGCGGACAGTTAGGAATTGCCGGGACAGCAATTTTTGGGGAGTGGGGTAATGTTATGAATATGGGCAACATTCATACAACTAAGACAGACGATAAACTCGCTTCAAAAGAAACTACCTAGACGAACTACCTAGCAACGAAACATCACAAAACTGGCAGTCTCGTTCGAGATCCCAAAGCATACACACGTGACACTCTTTACGAAATAAAGTTTCCGTTTGATAATCGGTGTTTTTATTCACGAGGATACAATGTCCATATATATACTGCACGCAGAGCGAATAGCGTGAATAATAGATGACATGCATCATTTAGAAAATCCTTTTCTTTTTTTTGACAATATGTATAGATTTTGGTTTTGTAATACTTAACTTATTTAAAATTTGGATTCATTCCGATATCCGGCGGGTGCCACCATTAATCTCATGTCGAATAACAGTAAGATAAGTAATTGAGCATGATACTGACTCTATTTTAAAATATCTATCGTCAAAATTTAATTCTGCATCCGGTAAAAATTTGTCCCGGTGACAATTTGCCAACCCGAGCCAATTTTAACTATCCTGATACTAAAAACTCGATTTTTTCATGAAAAAAAAGAAAGTTTCTGTGTGAGTAAATAAAGTTTAAAAAATGATTCTGCGGAAAAGGAAGCGGCGGACCTCACAGCTTCAATATTGGTCACTGTACAGCCTTAGCGCTGTACGTCTTCGACTTGGACTACTTTGCTGGGAGGTCTTTGAATATTAGAGATCGAATTGCGCGCCGGCTTGTCAAGAAACTCGGGTTGTCGGACAACGTATGTCTCGCACAGGGAGCGTTAAAAATTCACGGGGTACGAGGGTACACAAAGGAGCGAAAGGAAGAGGCAATCTCGGTTCGCGTCTAGTATGGCTCCTATTCTCGTTTTCTCCATGCTCTGGCACTTCCAGGACGAATACGTATACGTATGGGCACGAGTTTAAAGATAGAGAACGCGAGCGAAATTCGCCGACGGTCTAGAAAGGAATGAGCACTCTGTATAAGGAATGAACGAATATACAATTTCGCGACAGAAGCGAAATTCACACTATTAAAGATTTATTTATAACAATTAATATATGGCACAGGGAGTTGTTTTGCAAATACCACGTAGATTAAATTAACTATACAAGTATTGTGTTTCTCTATACAAATATTGTGTATTGTGTTAAAATGTTAGTTTCTCTTGTATCATATCAATAAATAAATGTATAAACGTTTGCTTATATATAAACAATTGATTGAATAGTTTCGATCAGAAATTTTCATAAATAGAAATATAATGAGTAATGGGAAAAGTAATGGTCGATTTTTTTTTATTACTATAGTTTTCATGACACATTTTTACTGACTTTTCATTTTATCTTTAGAACATGGTGGAAATCCGCCCAACTCTCGAGAAGACAAACCCATAAAATCAGAAACAGTAGCAACTCTTTCTTAGACTGTCACCAAGATTTAAGACTGAGTCTATGCTGAGCAAGGGCATGAACCATGCTAGGTGCAGAGTACCGGACTGCTACTGTTGTTTGGAACATTGGTGACAGTGAGAAAGACTGCTTCGGATTTCATGCATTGGTCCCCGAACTTCATACAAAGACGCTTTCCGAGTCTCTTACGAAGACTCTTGCTAAGACTCCTTCCAAGACTCTCCGAGACTATTGCCAAGACTTCTTCCAAGACTCTTACCAAGACTCTCCGAGACTATTGCTAAGACTCCTTCCAAGACTCTTACCGAGACTCTCCGAGACTATTGTTAAGACTCGTTCCAAGACTCTTACCAAGACTCCTTCCGAGACTATTGCTAAGACTCCTTCTGAGACTATTGCTAAGACTCCTTTCAAGATTCTTACCAAGACTCCTTCCAAGATTCTAACCAAGACTCCTTCCGAGACTCTTACCAAGATTCCTTCCGAGTCTCTTAAAAGCCTCTTTTCCGAATCTCTTACCAAGACTCTCCAAGACTATTGCTAAGACTCCTTCCAAGACTCTTACCGAGACTCTATCCGAGACTCTGGCAAAGACTGTCCGACACTCTGGCCAAGACTGTCCGAGTCTGTTACCAAGATTCTACCTGAATCTCTTACCAAGATTCTATCTGAATCTCTTACCGAGATTCTATCTGAATCTCTTACCGAGATTCTATCTGAATCTTTTACCGAGATTCTATCTGAATCTCTTACCGAGATTCTATCTGAATCTCTTACCGAGATTCTATCTGAATCTCTTACCGAGATTCTATCTGAATCTCTTACCAAGACTCTATCCGAGTCTCTTCCCAAGACTCTATCCGAGTCTCTTACCAAGACTTTCGGAGACTACCGCTAAGACTCCTTCCAAGACTCTTACCAAGAATCTTTCCGACCCTCTTACTAAGACTCTGAAACTGTTGCTAAGACGCCTACCGACACTGTTGCCAAGATATACATTTTGTTACCAATATATTAAGATATTCTAAAATAAAAATGAGTATCAAATTATCCATGGAATAAAGAAGCAGTTGCAGTCACTTTGAACGTGAAAAGATAGCTAGAAATTTTACTCCAACTATATCAAATGCCCGTCCCTATATCCACCCATTCGATAGGTTACACTTCTGGGCGTAAAACGCTCAAAATAATTTAATAAAAATGATTAAGTTTCTAAATGCTCATAAACTTTTTTTTTACTTTTCTAGTAGGATATATATTCCCGAAGACAGTAAAGAGAATGACACAAAGGGGACAGTGTGTTTGTTTCGCGAGTCTGAACGTACAGTAAAGCGTACATATTATGTATATTTGAGTAGTTGTAAAAGCCTGAGCGCTTGGGCGCAAGGGGATCCTCGAGAGGTAGCACAGAGAGTACGTAAGAAAGGAACGGCAGGGGAGAGGGAGGGAGGGTAAAAAGCCGAGACTCTCGGTACTCTTGAAGTACAGTAGAAAGAGAGAGTGTGTAGAAGTGCAAGAGAAGAGTCTAGGCTCATAGTCGTCGTCGTCGTCGTGTCTTGTACGAGAGCGCCGCGTACCTCCACCTATTCAGTAATACAGCAAAGTGGCCACCCCTTACCATACCGTAGCACTCGTGGGACTCTGTGCCCCCCGTTTCGCTCTCCTTTCCCTTGGCTCGCGTCCTGTCGTTGTGAAGCGGGACTACGAGGGTCGCACACACTTTCCAGAGCAACGTAAAAGCCTCGTACACGTTCCTTTACTCGCCCTTTCCTACCTCTTCCACCTCGCGTCTTTCCTCCTCGCTGAAAGTACTGAAAACTATTCTTCCTCTCATTCTCCATATCGTCTACCTCGTTCCTGGGCTAAGAGAGACAGAGCCGGTACAATACCTTCTAATATTTTAGCAATTCAGAGAGTCGTCGTCGTCGTCGTCGTCGTTTGGTGCTGCGTACGAGCGGCTGCCGTGGAGAAACTGCGATGAGGACGTTTACCCTCGAGCAGAAAGAGCTGCAATAAGAATTGGACTCGAAGGCCAGCTTACTACCAACGCTTTGCTAAAGATATATATAAAGATACTGAAGATACGACGAGAATTTTCTTTAAGTATCGTTCGCTCTGGGAATAACTCCCAAAGACCCTGGAGGGTTGATTCTAGGAAGGAGGCGAGGAAAAAAACGTAATAGATACGAAAGGAGGGGACGAGGAATGGGTTAAACAGGACTGCGGAGGAATGAGAAAAGCTCGGTACCAATTATTTTTTATCGCGTATCTTCCGCTTGCTTGTGAAACATAAAAATGAAACTTTTCTTTTTTTTACAGGGTATGGTGAGTAGGAGGCCAAGTGTATTAGCGGTGATGGTGATTCTACTCTGCTAATCAGCCTAGGGACACCTTAATCGAGGAATCCCTTTTTTTTTTTTGGGTGGGGGGGAGGGCTTTCGAGGCGATATCGTACGATAACGTCAAAGCCAGCAACTCGTCGAGAGAGAACGGGAACTGGTCGGAAAATAATCCGATCTGTCGATGCGTCACCGAGCAACGAAAAACGAGCGACGAGGCGACACAGAGACCGAATCATTATTCGTCATTCGACCGGAGACAATTTGATTTCGCTGTCGATTCCCTCCAGAGACTTTTACACGAACCACCCGGAACCCAGAATTCACGGTTTGCAAGGGAACAGTTGGGCGCCTAATTCTGGAGGATTGGATTGAGGGTGCGCGCACGGAACGTAATGAATCGATTTGGGATCACAGTAACGTCGTGCTGCCGTAGAAATGTTCGAGGGTTTTATTATTTTTCCATCGTGAGCTTGTTTGCTTTTCGTTTCGAGCATTTTTGCTTCCTCATAAAACAAGTTTTGATTTTATAATTTTTTTTCCTTTTTTTCATTTCAGCACACTGGAAATTATGTGAAACTATGAACTATAATGAAACTATAGTGAAATTATTTTGAAAATACAAATGTCTCAAAATGTCAAAAACTACTTGGTCGATCGAACTTGAATTTGGTCATCCGGTAAATAACGGAAATATACCTTTCTTCGATATAGTCTTTGCCATCATTTATTTGTTAATTGATTTTTGTGAAATATGTCTCCAGAAAAATAAGGGTTTTATACAAATTTACGTCTGTAAGAAAGGTTAAGTTTTTCAATTTCTCTTAAAAGTCATAGGTCTATGCTAGGATATAAAAGTAATAAAAAAACAACAATTTTGATTATTTCGTAAGATTTATCGGTCTATGCATAGAATAAAAAAAATAATAATTTTCTTCTTCATCGTTTCAACAAAATAATTACACTATTTATTTTGTTGAAACGAACAAAAATTAATATTCATTCTCCAGTTTAAGGAGGATCAGTGACAACTACGCTAATAGAATACAAGTCCGTTTTACCAATCAATATTGCAATGTTAAAAACATGTCAATAACCGTTATTTTTTCGAGCTTAATTTTTATGGACTGGTTTTTTGTGACCGTGTTTGTTTAACCATTTCATAAATATGCTTATAATGCGATACTTGATGCCCGTTGTAAGTCATGTTTTTGACGTTTGGCATCGCCGCAATCTCCGTATTTGTCGTCTGATTCATGTGCTGAGTAGTGCCCAGTTCGTATTGTTTCTAGCCGGTAAAGAAGCTGACAGAAGGTGAAATAGAAAGTGATAACAATAGTGATAATGATTTAACGGAAGTTCCATTGAGAAATAAGGGGCGCTTCTGCCGTACAAATATATGAGACATTCCACACAAATTCAGCCACTCGATTTTTCAATTTTCCCGAAAAATGTTGTAATTTTTCACTATTATAATACTACAAGGAGTTCACGAGGAAGTAGGACAGGCAAATGCGCTTGCGCGTCAAACCGACGGTTCTCAGTCTCGCAGCATGCAGACCAACCTGTCGGGCCTGCAGGAGAGGCCGGAGAAGGGGTATTCGAGGACTCGAGCGAGTACTGATAACTCAGTTGACTCGAGCGTAGCACAAACCCTTACTAGAAGTCTACGAACTGGCGGGCCGTACATGCTGATCAAGCCTTATGATTTTTACGACACATTTGTGCACGTAATATGATAAATTGCCAATTCTACCAACTCATTAGCGTGATAAAGGATGAATGGCTGAGATCATTACCGATAAACAAAATACCTTTAGTATTTTAAATAACTCACACGCGCTTACAAATCATTGTGGACTCTGCATATCAATCACAAGTTGCACTTAGTTAATTGACTGACTTACGAAATGGTAGTTCGTTGTGACCTGCAGAAAGTTACCCGTTTTGTTTATAATAGCTTACTTGCTTTTGCAAATTGTCGTAAACAGTTAAGATATCTTGAAAAATCTATTGAAACCAGATCAATTAAGATTTGGGTTGTAAATTTTTATTACCTCATTTAGTACACTGAAAAAAAATGTCATTGATTCAATAAATCCATTGTTTGCGGGCTGCCAAAAACAAGCGTTATCAACTTAATGTGAATTCTAATTCCTCCGATTCCATACGAGATCGAAACAATAACTCTAAAATAAGCAAAATAATATATTATTATTTCAATGTTAAATGGGATTGAACTAATAAGAACAAGAGTTAATTAAATAATACTTCTTTTGGCAGCCCGCAAACGATGGATTTATTGAATCAATGACATTTTTTTTTCAGTGTAAACATGCAGTGTATTAATTATTATTAATTATTCTCATAACGATTCACAATTAAGTGGCGCGATAGCATTGAGATGATGATCACTTAATTTATTCTAACTAGCTAACTTGTTACACATAGCCCACGTGACTTCTGGCATCCCCTTAGCATCCCTTGCCCCTACCACTACCCGCACTAACCCATCTCTTGGCACATGAGGACGCGATCGCCGCTCGGTTGAGACGCACTGCCGGTCGTAGGCCGTAGCCTATCAGGCTTCCAGATTCTTGCGCAGCCGCGTTGGCCTGTCCTATTTCCTCGTGAACTCCCTGTATATTCCAGTAGAAAAAGTACCAAATTTCAAGAGCTTACGGTGTTTCGTTTACGAGATAAACCGTTTGCTTATATATTGTTTGTTTTGGTGATATCTCGATAACTCCAAAGCGTATGGTCAGTTAAAAATCATGAAAATCCTTGTTTTTTTTACGTACTTATTTACATAAATATTTTCCAAATTTTTTTAATTGCATCGAATTTAATTATAATTTTTTTCCTCTTAATCTAAGTTTTCTAAGCAAGGTCCTGCCTCTATTAAATTGGATTTTGTTTTCTATTTTCACTGACCCATTTCTGTCCGTTCAAATTTTCGCGGGTATTCGACATTGCCAAATGTCAAATAAGATGGTGGCTAAGATGTCACGATGAATATCGCTGATCCAATTTACGGTATTTCTCTCTACTATATTTCAATGTTTCTTCCTTATTGTTGCGGTAGGCGAGCCCTTTCAAGTTTCCTTAATGACCGGAAATATTTAACAAACACAACCATATGATTTTTTATAACTATATCTTCATTCTAAGTATTAGAAAAAAATCGAAATATGAGATATCATGGCCCTAAGCTCTCCCACACGTATAAAATTCAATGACTTTAACATTTAATATCTCGAAAACTGTACGGTAAATCCAGCGAAAATTCTGCATACACATTTATTAAGGCTTTATCGACAGCTTAAAAAAATTTCAAATTTTTATCTCGCATTGCCGTTTATTACCGAAGCTTCTTAAATTTTACACTCAAGTTTCCATAATTATTATAACAAGTATACAAAATAAGCATTTACGTTGTGCTTCCCCAATATTTACATTTTTTTGTAAACCTTTCTTTACGAGAAATCCAAAGTTGATTCTTATTTGTATTCTTTTCAAAGTCATTTGCATGATATTTGACTGCAAGAAAACATTCGTAAATTCACAAACATCTCTATTCAAAATTTCACTAGCTCTCTGTGCTTTTTTCAAAAACACTCAACGCTCGCCGAATCGTCAAAGCTTCCTTAAGGGCCGAAAAAAAAAGTGTGAAATAAAAAAAATCTCGATGAAGCTCCGCCGTTCTCATGTTATTTACAATCCTGGACGATATATATTCCGGGAGCGGTTGGCCGAACGCGCGCAAACACAATAGAACTCGGCAGTTTCGCAAACTGCCCGCTTCCTCGCGCCTTTTCCCTCACATACTCCATGTGTGCTTGCGCTATATACAGAGAGACATCAGTGGATGCCACCCTTTTTATCTCTCTCTGTCGAGCTTCAAAGTCCCAGTGCAACTATTGGATTTTAACACGCACGAATCGCACCGACACTCCCATGGAAATACACAAGTTGGTGGAAGAGAAATACAGAGGCAAACGGAGAGGACCGATATAAAGGAAGAGAGAATCGTGAGCCAGAGCTTCGTAGGGTTGTACCGTTTGACGAGAGTTTACGTCGTCATATATAGACAGACAGATAGTGAGTAAAATCGACAGAGAATCACGAGCTCTCATCCTGGTGGGCAACCATCTACCATGACTGCAGCAATATGACCGATGTGCCGATTTGCGATTTTGGTGAAGTCGCGGTTCCGAGAGCACGCACCAGAATTCGCCGGCATCAACGACTCGTCTCTCCACTCGACGCTCGCTTCGATCGGTAGTTTATCTTGTTATCCTCATGGCACATCAAAGAGTAGCAGCCTGTAGGTCTTGGTGGTGGCCGCACTCTTGATCCTGTGCATCCAACCCCAGGCTTACTGCGTTATACATACCTACAGCTCCCTCACTCTGTGGGTCCATCTCAAATCCGATTAAGGCGGATAATAATGAATATGAGAATGCGTAGCTCGCGCGCACCCCCAAAGCTTTCTCTCTCACTCTCACAGCACGTATATGACTATATTCTGTTGCTTGTTAGTGGATGACGTGCACGCCAACAACAGGGGATGAAGGAGGAAGAGATGAATTTTCTAAAATGATGTTTCGAAGCTGATGCCGGGGATCGTCACCACCGTAACCGCACCACCGTGACCACCTCTAATGGGATTACACGTCTCGCTCAAGAGAGAGAGTGAGATACTCTCTCTCTCACTCTCTCTCTGTCTATTTCGTTAGGCAGAAACTGTGAGGGAGTTTGCGAACGAGAAATGAATATAATACGAGACTGTATAGAGAGTTTTCCTTCACTTTGGCTCAATTTGGCTCACTCGTTTTGACGAAATTGAACGGGTTTGTGAAATGGCTCTAACTTTGCTTTTTAACGGAGTTGATTTGATAGTGCATTTGGTACACTGTGAAACTGTTTTTTTTTTAAATATTAATATACCAGTATATAAAGCGCGGATGCATATACTGTTTTGTTAATTTTCAGATGCATTCGTTATTGACAAATACAATATTGGTATATTAAAATGAAGATTACAATACTCACGTACGGTAATTTTCAAATAACAGTATCGTAGAATTCTTGTACTGTTCTTAAATTTCCAATAAAAGTATATTAATATACCCGTTTCGTAAATTTCATATCGTTTTTTATATTAAATTCACTTGCATTTTTGACAATGTAGTTACTTTTTATTCGCTATTGGTCATAATTTGAAATGGCACTTATTAATTTGAATACTATTATTCCGTGATTTTGTAGACATTTTCAAAGCTACGTTATCGAGTTTTGACAAATTGTTGTGCATCGAGAAAAAGATTTAGTAGCATTGAAAAAGTTGCTTCGAGTTAACCGAATCCGACGGTTGCGGGTGGCTAAAGCAATATTTGGTTGTATTGACTAAAAATTACCATCGAAATTAAAGACTGGATTTCATTATTACAAGTCAATATGTCTTTGACCTAACCGATTTGACAATGCTATCGACAAAATAGTTCATTATTTTGATCGTATGTTTGATTGAGTGTACTCAATATTGAATTCATAATCAAATTCTTTAACTAAATTGACCGTATGTAACCTTGAAGAGATCACATTATGGTTTATCGGGAAAAAATATAAATTTAATATAAAACAAAACAAAAAAAGTTTAATTTGCATTACGCGCGCAAACGTGCTCCTCGTCTCGACATTCGCGCTGAAAAAGGAACTGCCAATCATCTTTTGCCGCCAGAGCGCCACTGTTCCCGAAGAAAACACTGTGTTGTCCAATGCTTACTATACCAGCAACAGCGTCCGCGCTTCGCCCGTGCTACGCTTTGATGATTGCATATTTTTTTTAGTTAAAACGATCCTGAAGAAACAAAATATATGTCTATCCAAAATAGCAGGTTGTCAGTATTACGCTACTTCCATTACATACTTTTCATATAAACATTAAATATCCTTCTTAAGACCACTCTACTAATCTACATTCATTTCAGATACTATCAGAAGCCAGCTTTATTAGACATTCCTCAGAACTGATATCTAATGAACAGCGTCCCTATTTCATCCCCCGAAATAATTATATGAAGCTACGAATATCAGCTACCCCCCCCCCCCCCTCCCCCCTACAAAAATAAAGGATACATAAGATATGACATTGACATATATAAGAAACATATGCAAACGAAAAATATATCTGAGATATATGCAAAATACAGTCAAAATGAATTTCTAATATATAAACTGCTGAAAAGTTCTTTATGTTAGATATATTTTTGGACATATTTCTTTTCTACGATGGTCTTTTTGCGTCATTATTAAAGAAGTAACGTTCCGTGTTTTTTTTTCGAATTTGATTGATATGGGAATATACAAAATAGTCTAAACCGTTGAGAAAAATATTTTTTTTACATTTTTTTCATTCTTTCCATGGTATGGCTTCAATCGCCTTTTACCGCCCTTCCCACCCTTACTCCTATGACTCCCTACCCGCACTTCACTAAGCTAACCTACTTTAAAGACTTTAGCTACATTGTACCGCATTTGCCATGAGCACGGGGAAACTGCGGAAAACCCGTACCGGTACAGACTGCCGTATATTCTTCTGTTTTCCCGGTGCATTCACGAAAGTAACTTACTTAAGTGTAAACACCGAGGTCTCAGAAAAACTGACCTCCTGCTCACTGATTGATGTGCCAGCCGGTGCACGGCTAAACAGTCACCCATCCAAGTTATGACCGCAAATAATGCTACTTAACTCGGGGGACCGCCAGAGCCGCACACCGACCGCACAACCACCAGTGTCGGTCCGTTGAGAAAAATAATTATTTTCAAAAGCATAAGTACAAAGTCAATTGTATTATAAATTCGATTTCCAAAAGAATTACATATTTATAACTATGTTCATCATCACCAAGATCAGCGTCTCCTTAGTTTAGAAATTAAAATATCTCGTAATTTGCACGAGCCAGCGCGAGGATAAGATTTTTCGAAAAATTCAAAATGCCATAATATTTAAACGGCTAGACAGATCTGCGTCAAATTTGTACTCAAATGATTTTCGATGATAGTCCATAAGTGAACAAAATTGAAGATAAATCTGTGAAAAATTTCAAATTTTTTTTTTTTTTTTTCATATTCACCAAAATCGAAATTTATCGACATATCGATAGTCCCTTTGACTAAATTCATTATTAACAATCAATAATCGTGAAATCATGTCGAAAATTACAGCCGGATATCTCAGAATTTACAGACATGAAGTCCTTGAAGACATTAAAAAAAAAATTGAAATTGCAATAAAATTATAACCACGCTATCGATTCTCGTCAAATTTGGTACACATTGTGTTTTGATGGTAGTACTTTTGAGTACAAAATTTCAGTCCCATATTTCTTAAATTGCGAAAGTTATAGCGTGAAAACGATATTTTCAAAATTTTCAAAATGCTGTAAAATTTGATTTTTTGAACCGATTCGCGTCAACTACAATCCCAAGCGTCGTTGTATGACAGTCCACTTGCGTGCCAAATTTGACGAAGATACATCTAAAATTGCGACAGTTATCGTCCTTACAAGGAATCTGCACAGACACACACACACATACAGACATTTTTTCTAAACCATTGTCCTCGACGTTTTAGACCATTCTGAGCGTCCTGACATGAAAATCTTGAAAAAAAAAATGTTCACGACATCAAAGCTTCCTCTATGAGGAAGCAAAAAAAAAGAACCTTTCAAACCTCTATAGAAAAATAATTATCTATACATCGATTACTTTTTTTTGTACAGCGACCGTTCTATTCAATAGTCTATCACGACTACGAAAAATACAGCCATTCGAGTCACTGGCGATGCGTGGTTCTGCAGTGGCCATGGCAGAAGCGCGTGATTTCAAAATGCGCGCCATATGCGCCGACCAATCACGGCACGAGTTATACTGGCTTTAGTATTTCGATATATTCGACTATCGATGTGCCATGTCCTTTTTAAGAGAGGACTTTAGATCGATACAAACAATGTAAACTTCTACCACGTTGGAGACGTTTGGTTGACATAATTATATTTCATTTTCGATGTATCAAATATCTCGTAACCTCGGCGTAATGCAGGATAGCTTTGACTAAATGGCTTGGGCAAAGTATTCGTATTCTTTGGTCATGTTGAATAATTTTATAGTTATGAAATAAAAATAGTTAGTCAAATGAATTAAATAATTCGATCGTTTCTAATCTATTTGCTATTCTGTCCGATTCTATCGATTACTTGAAACAGCGATTTTTTTTAACTCTAACCAAATGTGCGATTCATTTAACTTTATTGTCTCCACAACGCTGACAGCGAATACGATTAAATTGAAGAAATGTTTTTGACTCAATTCAGTTGTAGATTATTTTGAACCAATTATTGTGTTGCTGGTGATTGCTATATACTTTAGACACAAATATACCAGTTTTATTAAAACAACGTCGCTATAGTTGACTCAAATATGTCTCGTTTTATACAAACAAGTTTTGTTCAAGCGCAGCTGCGAGGTAAATGTTACTAAAACTTTTTCTCGGTGTGTTTAAGTGTTTTAGAGCGTATATTTCCACGGTCTTACATACAGGTCTTGAAACTTGTGTAGTGGGGGTACGTCGCTTAAAATATGAAATATAATTCCTGTTGCGACCACTAGTAGCGCCAGCGGTAGAGTAAGGTTGTGTGGGAGAGAGCTAGAATGATTCTGTCATCTCTTTCTAACCCTCATAACCGAATCACTGGCTAACATGACATATTTGTAGAATGTGCGCGAGAATTGGATAAAATTCAATGAAAAATGGGTGTGGCACCAGGATTTCTCGGAAATGAATAGATTCCCTTCAACCCAAGTGATCTTTCAAAAAGCTTGCAAGATGAACATAAATCATTTTCGCATTGTTTGTAGGTATCACCACTTCATAATGAGTAGGAAAATTAAGAATAACCTCGTAAGAAATTGGTGGTAATCGATTGTATGGTAAAATAAAGAAAAAACATGCATGCTCAAAATCTTTATTCGTTCGTCAATTTAGTCCATTTTATACTTTGGTATAACACATGGCTTATACGTCATCGTAACGCCACTATACACGATTCACTCACAAGTAAAACTTATTTCATGGAGGACTTAATTTAAATAACTAATCACTTGGTGAATTCTGAATTACGAAAATTTCGAGAATTTTGAGGTTGTGTTCGGCAACCTTACTCTCATACTAGCGCCAGATAGTGGCAGCTTCGGGAAACATAAAATTTAACGTAAGCATACTTCTCCCACCACGTGAATTCGGATGAGTTTCAAGACCTGTATATAAGATCGTGGTATATTTCTTTCTATATGTATTTTTTTCATATATTCATGAATTTACGAGATGTATATTATTCTAAATTTATTATGTGTTGGAACTGAAATATAACAACAAAAAATATAGACGGTGCACAGTGTGGATAAATAAATAATTTGTTTCTGATATCAGTATGGAAGAATCAAATAAAACTTCACATTTTTTTCTTATTGTTTAAATCAAAATGAAAAAAAAATGTATTTTATGATTTTATTTAATGCAAACTTAAGCAAATTCACTGAAAGGTGTATAGAATCGACAATAAAATCGATATCCTAGGCTTCTGATATTGAAGCAGTCCAAAAATTCCATTAATGATGTTATTGCATAGTTTTTGGATACAAACGAATATTTTCCATTTTTTTTACGACCAAAATATTCGATGACCTTGCGCAGGAAAATTAATATTCCTGAGGATTTTCCACACATTCCTGTATTTATACATCGGTCTGCAAGTTCTATACAATTTGAAATACATAACCGCTGTGGTGAAAAAAAAAGAAAAGTTTAACCTTCACGTGAAATTCCATATTTTTCGCGTTTTTTTGGCATTTCGTAATAATGAAACTATGCAATTAATTACTTTAACATTTTCATCTTTTAAGTGTTGCCATTTCAGGTATAAAAAAAATGTATTAATCATTTGAATGCATAAATCCACCTGATAGCCATCCTTATTCGTGACGCATTTTAATTCATACATATGTAAGCTACCATTAAGTAGACCAGCAAGAAAAAAGATACTTTGATGAAACGATCACTTGTCAAACTTAAATGATTGAGTTTCGCGAAAAATTGAATGATTATTGTTTTATATAAAAACTATATACAACGTATCGCTTTTCCTGTTCATCAAACAATGACAGAATGCTTACTCTGCATGCTGTTAAAATTTGGTCCAGCAGTTTTAAAGTTATAGTTGCAAAAAAGGTTTTATTCGTTACATTCGTTCTTTAGACATGTTTTTTCATAAAATTCAATGTATATCGATAGTTTTCAAGGACCTATTATAAGCTTATAACATACAATTACTAGGGGGGCTCCGCACCCCTGCGCGCTTCGCGCGCCACCCCCACTCGAAATAATATTTTTGTAATATTTTTTAATTTTGATAGACTTGACGAAGATATGAAGACATTAAACTCATTCAGACTAGACTCGAAGACATTAAAATTCATTATTGTTGAAGTAACACTTACAGTTTGTAATAAATCTGTATAATAAACATTCAGTAGAAAAACCGCTTTAGAGTTTTATTCGAGCTTTGGAGGAAATCTGTAATTGCAAATGTTTGGAGCATATACTTAATGTATGTAGGCAGTATCTCGATAAATTGAAAACCTTGAACCTTTAATGTCTCAGGCCGAAAGCGAACAGTTCATAGATCGATGGTTGCATCAGCGGACGTTGACTTACTGGATCATCATTGAAACATTGGAACCGATGCTGTAGCTACGATGTAGGCAATGTTCATTTTTTGTTTATATCCGGAAAGATGATCTCTCGTTGTGAGTTGAATGAAAAGATAAAAACCAGATAGAATTAAAATTAAATCACTTTAATTTTATTACGCATATTACGTATGGATAATATTAAGTCCAGTTTAAGCTGTAATTGAAGCGCGTGACTCAACCTAAACCAAAACATTATCAAACTTGCTTTAGAGGACTAATAAACCTATTCGAGACTTTTCCCATGAATAATTCTCCAGAATCAAATATCTATCGATTATATTTATAAAAACTGGTGGTGTATGTGTTTATTACGAATATATTTCTGCCCATACAATGAATGAAAAGAGGTAAAAACCAAATATATATATATATATATATATATATATATATATATATATTATAATTATAATAATAATGTAATTTAATATAACTATTACAGAAATGTAAAGGGGAATAGATAAAAAATAAGCACCAAAAATACCAAGACCCTTGATCCAACAGTTTTCAAAATGTTAGCCCACAAAACATCAGCCCCCAAAGGGTATCCGCCAAAAATATCCTTGAAAAAAAAACCCACAGAAAAAATATCACAGAAAAAATATCCAATGGACGTAATATCCGAGGAAAAAATATCCGCAGGAAAAAAAATCATGAGTAAATAAAAACCGCTGAAAGAATAACCCTTTTTTCCCGATTTGCAGTTTGTATTATAATATGGATAAATGCAGAGCCTTTGAGGGGTCAGGATTCGAAAATGTTATATTTAAAGTGTGTTTGTGTGTTGTGTGATTAAAAAACACAGCAATGCTGCGTGTGACAGTGATATGATTGTAATTGAGCAAAGATGGTAATTTGTTTAAACCGTGTTCGTTTTACTGAGTAACTGAACCACCCCCACACTCCACCTACCCGATGCATGTTTGTGATGTAAATGAATAAATATGGTGACGGAAGAGGGAGGGGGTGGCGGCACGCAAGGGGGGCCGGGGCGCAGCCCCCGGCGGGGTCGAGGGGCAGAGCCCCTCGCCGGGGGGTTGGGGGGGGGGGGGGAGCGGAGCCCCATTTACCACACAAAATTTTTTATTGTTCAAAAAATATTAATGTACGGATGACTAATATATGAGGTATTCCATCCTTTTCGAACGATCCAAAACTCCACCCCCTCCAAAAAAATTATTAATTTACCAGAATTCATGATTATTCACAAGGGATTTTTCCAATTTTTTTCAGAATTTTTGGATGCTGTTTTTTTTAGATTTAGAAAAAATTTTTTTTTTTAAAACCCCTGTATCTTAAAAACTATTAGTCGTACAAAAAAATGTATTGAAAAACAAATTTTTATAGACTTTTTATAATGTAATAAAGATCTATTTCTATCACAATTACACTAAAATAATTTTTTTCAGTCAATATGTCTTTTTTTATTTTTCTTAAAAAAATTTCAGAATATACTCTCAAGTTTGTAGAGTGATCTCATTTTTTTTTTTTGAGATGTGCGAAACCCCTGTTTAGTAGCTATGCTTCATTTAAGTTCAATTTCTTTTTTCAAAAACTCGATATTAATTACTTTTCGTGCGGCGTTTGGAAAACGAGGACTTAAACCTCGCCAATCCCACACGCAAACGCCCACTAGAGAGCCGCTAGGTATGGGTATGGGCTCTTCAGTATGGTTATACTGCTGTTTCTAAAGAATGAAAACATTTTTCTCATGAGATAAACGTCTAAAGGTTATTTTTTCCGGGTTTTTCAATATGCATCTTTTTATCCAAGGACATTTTTTCCATGATTTTTTTTCCAAGGATTTTATATCCTTCGGATATTTTTTCCACCGAGTCATTTTTCTGCGGATATTTTTTCTGTGGGTTTTTTTCCAAGGATATTATTACCTAGATTCCCCCAAAGCGTCAGCCCGCAAAGCGTCAGGGATCCCAAAACGTCAGTTACCGGAAGGATATTTTTTTATAGTATGGAATATATACATTCTGCGATCCTCTTTTATAAAAATAGATTAACTTTGAATTAATGATAGCACAGATAAACAAAAAAGTAAGTATTTGAAAGTCGAAAAAAAACTACCAACAATAAAATAGACTTAAAGTAGGTCATGCATTGGAAATACGTTATGGCATTACATTACAAAAATGAGGTCAAAAGTGTTCAATGGCGAGAAAGCTGCAGACTTCTCGCTAAAAAAAATTTTAATGGACGCTAATTTGCAATTACGAATCAGCAAATGGTAACCGGAAGTGCGGCGACTGAACGACCACGAGAGTTTGGATGGGGGTTGTGTTGATTCGCGTAATAATCGGTGAAAACTGCTTTTACCGCAAGCCCAACCCTTTCAATCGTTCGCGTAGCACCCAACATTCACGCTTCAATGCTAATTTTCGAACGAGAGCTAACTGAACACTCTCGGTAGAAGGGAAAGGGGCATACAGATAGCTTTTATAACAGAGCGAATTGCGGGCGGCCTATTATTCAACCTCGAGGTTATTAATCGACGGTTCTGGTAGAGGAAAGGGCATTGTATAGGACATTGGCAAGAGCGAACGAGCGATCCTCCCGCGAATTCTCCTGCAGCAGCTGTGACCATTGCATCCCTGCAGTTTAGCTATATGCTGCTCGATTGACCGTGACTCAATTATCTCGCGCGAAACTAAACACCCACGATTTTCTCATCCCCGCAACATTACAACGATGTCACGAACCAATTATGTATCTGGACGTAGGAAATACGATTCAAGGGCCTGCGAAAGAAATAGTCGGAAATTCAGGTGAGCCTGAACCATAATGGCAGTCTCATCCCATATATCCCTTGTATATCAGATATTCGAAGTCTATGGGGCATTCCAGCTGCATTTTTCATGCTCTGACCTCCATAAATAATATTGATATTTTGTTATCAAAAAGTATTTTACGACCAATATTTCCGACAGACGAATTTTTGTAAAAGTTTTAATTTTTCGGTATTGATATTATTTTTATCGTTAATATCTTGGAAATGAACAGTCCTATCGAATAATGTCTACGATGAAATTTAGTTAGATTGCAAAGGGCTACATAACGCATATAAAAAATGTTATTGTAGTTTTTCTAAAATGTTCTTATATAACGTTAATCGACAGAGTATCGTTTTTCAAAAAAAGCGCCACTTTTTATTCTTTTTATATACTTACATAAAAATTCTGTGTAAAATAACATTTTTGAAACCCTATGCAAGTTGGCAGGTATTTTTTTCGAAAAGTATTATGTAATTCCAGTTTTTCGCAACAATTCAGGATGTTAAAAGAACTTCAATTACGCAGAAGTTCTCATAAAAAAATCTTGCCATTTTGCATAGGGTCTCAAAAATGTCGTAATTACAAACAGAATTTTTTTGTGAGCATATAAAAATAATAAAAAGTGGCGATTTTTTAAAAAATAATATTTTGTTGTTTAAGGTCATAAAACAAAACGTTAGGAAAACGAAAATAACATTTTTTATATACATTATATAGTTCTTCATAAACTGCACAAATTCAATCGTGAATATTTTTTTGTAGGACTGTTAATTTTCAAGATATTAACGAATAAAAAAATATAAATACCGAAATTTTCGAATTTTTATAAAAATTCGTCGGTCGGAAATATCGCTCGTTGCCCCAAACAAAAAAATACGTGTCTTTTCTTTTTCAAAATACTTTTTAATGAAAAATTATTGAAGGGGTTCAGGGTCGAAGTATGAAAAATTCAGATGGAATGCCCCATATCCATTTTAGGTCCATAATGTGAAAAATATATCCTGTATATTCTATGGATATTTATTCTACATACATACAGGTGTATCATACATGCATGAATGTCCAGAACAAATGTACATACTTGAATTATTCGAATTTCAACGTCGGGTACGGACGTATTCGTAAGATATTCTATGTATATGGGGGATACCCGTTGGTTTCAACCTGGGTCTGAACCACGACCTCTCGGATTCTGTCCTCAATTTTTTTGTGCTATTGTCCCAACTCTAAAAAGACCTTTTTTAGAGTTGGGACAACGTCTGGACGATCCAAGAATGTCGACCGTCCTGGTGCAGAGTCCATCCTATTGTCCATGTTGAACTCCTGGGAGTCCGGCAGTTCGCAGTCTGAAAATAGCAAGAAAGGTTAGGTTACGCGGATCGTCTCTGTGAATAACCCGAGTAGAAATTCAGCTACGGGGAATATCAGGCCCTAGCGTGGTAGCCGGATATAAATCTAAGGCCCCTACCTGGCAACCTTATACGGGACTTGCAGGAAAGTAACGCAGCGCATGATCAGGGCCAGATTAAGTTTTCCAAATAAGGGCCGGATAGAGACTGCCCTATTAAGCCCCTACTTATAAAAATGGCAAATAAATTACAAAATAATTATCTGCGTTCATAGAATTCGAATTATTTTGCACTTTCTATTGGATATTCGAGCTTATTTCGTTTTCAGTACATATTAATTACTGAAAAAACACATGTATTTATTTGTCGTTGGTGGGAATCGAACCCTGATCCTCTGGGTGACAGTTCTGCGCCTTAGCCCACTCAGCCATTGACATTTTAGAAAGTTTATATATTTATTGTCTATTTGAAGTATACTTAAAATGAAAACACGTCAAGACTGTACATCCATTTATTGTGACTACGACCGAAATATTCGAAATTCAAACATAATGGGGCGGTTATCCATTCAGGTACAGGCGTTTGACGGTCAGTACCTGGATAGATTTCAAATTAATTCTAGCGGTACCGTCCCGTAAAACGTGAGTTTCAGCGAAAATTTCGAATACTTCTCAATGGGATAAAGATGTGAAAAAATCCAGCACACGCAAGGTGCTGAAAAGATTGTTTTTGCATAACAATAATTTTTCAATGTTTTTAACGAATGCCGTATCTAGCCCTTACACGAACCTGATAATGTAAATTTACGGCATATAAAGAAAAAACTATGCCATACGAAGACCGTATGCGGATCCGATCAGGGAAAGTAAAGGTAAATTGGACAAAATCTTGGTCCAAATGCCACAGGAAGACCTAATGCAAAACGGTTAAGGTTGATGAATTGCATATCTATATGAGGTTACCGTATGTAAAGCCTGACATGGGCCTGATCCAGTGGAAAGACGGCATTTTTAAGGTACAATGCCATATCTCGGTCTTGCATCGACCCGATCAGGTGAACTTATGACGACGCCTAAATAAGGTTACCATATCTAGCCTCACATCAGCCTGATCCAGTGGAAAGACGGCATTATTAGGTACGAATGCCATATCTCAGCCTTACATGGACCTGAGCAGGTGAATTTACGGCCTCGTGTGACAGCAGGCATGCCTGATGAAATTTCTACTCGGGAAGTATACCCGATACCATTTCCAGCAGCTTAATTCTTATTACTTATGGTGATGATTTGTACATAACTCATGAATATTCACGTGCGGATGTTGTAAAAGACCTTTGAGTCTTCTTTTCAATGATTTAATACATTTATCGGTGTATTTTAGTCTTCGGTACACGTCCCATACTACAAGATGTTGTTCATGTAGTTGGTTTCTTCGTTGCTCGATTCCAATTAGTTTGATGTTACGACTTGTAATTTTCGGTAAGTAACGCAAGAATGCTAATAAAGTTTCTCGTGAATAAATCTGTATGAAAGTCTCTCAATGTTATTTGACATGTTGACAAACGGCAACGGAGCAGAGACAACGTCTAGTCGATGCGCTCTAATGTTTTTAGTTGCCAGATGAAATTTGGAAACTGTCACATGTACAAATTTATTTGCTGGAGACATTATTCGTGTTTTTGCGTTACTTACGGAAAATTACAAGTAGTAGCAGCAAACTAATTGAAAGCAAGTAATAAAGAAACCAACTACACGAAAAATATCTTGTAGAATGGGACACGTCCGAAGACTAAGATACACCGATAAATGTATTAGATCATTGAAAAGATGACTCAAAGGCCTTTTACAACATCCGCACGTGAATATTCTTTAGGTATGTACAAATTATCACCATAAATAATAAGAATTGAGATGCCAGAAATGGTATCGGGTATATTTATTCGCAGTGGCGTTCAACGTAACCTAACCTTCCTTGTAATTTTTTAGACTACGAACTGCTGGACTCCCGGGAATCCAACATGGACTCTGCAACAGGACGGCCGAGATTCTTAGATCGGCCAGGATGGCGTCCCGGACGCGAACCTGAATGGACGTGGTCCTGGATGGAGCACCGAACACGGTCTTTGATATAGTCCCGGATGCGATTCTGGATGGAGACCCAGACGCAGTCCAGAATGGAGTCCATAATGGAAACCAGGATGGACTCTGCCATCGAATTGCCGAGACTCTTGCGTCGTCCTGGACGAGGTTTGAGCGAGTTTCGTATCCCGGAAGGAATCCCGGATGGAGTCCCGGATAGAGTGATGGACTCCAGTACGGACTTTGGGATCGGATCAAATGTCAAAGTCCACGCGAGAGTCTATTCGGTACTCCCGTTTGGACGGCCCGGATTCCATCCCGGACTCCATCCCGGATTCCATCCGAGACACCATCCTGGACTCTATCCTGGACTGTTTTTTCTGCGCGGGTCATAGTTGTTAATGAATAAATATAAAATATAATAGAATAACAAAATATAAGATTACGTATTTTGAAACAATTTCTTATGAAATGAGATTGCTAATTTAAGGTAATTGAAGTAACAGTTTCATAAACATCAATTAAAAAATAAATTATTAACAAAATGTATTTAACAAAGTTGGCGAATTCTTTTCTTTATGTGATGTACAAGCGTAGAATTTGTGTTGTGGGTTAGTATAAAGTACAATTTTAATTGAAATGATCGCATTTCCATCAAAAAGATTGACCACAAATATTCACAGACTTTTTTTTGTTAATTTAAATAATAAAATTTGCGACGTTTTTTATCTCAGAATTCACAGTTTCGACTTGGCGCAAAAAATGACACGTCGATTTCTTTTTTAATATTTTTCTTTACCTTCACTATCATTCTTTAGTCGATTGTTTCACTACAAAAAATCCCCTTTTCAAGCCTTTTACAGTGTTTTGAAAATAAAAATGCATCTATCAACGATAAACTTTTTCGCCACTACACCAACAATCTTGTCAACATGAACTTGGTCCGTGTTCCAATCTCTAACAATGACCAATCACAGCACAATTGAAGCGGCAATAATGAGCTGCAATTATTTTGATATCTACAATCTATTTCGACCTTCGACATTTGTAGACGGAGTTGATAGGAATATTTGCATTTTCTTTTCGAAAAAAAATAGACACCGACCATCCTTATTATTATTATTTTCTTCATTTTTCTGAAACTACTCATTATATCCCCTATGGAAAATGAAATATATTCGAAAATATATCTGATATAACCAACTTTCCGGTGGATAATATATTTTTTATATATAATTTGGAGATATACCTCAGTTATATTTTTCGCTTGCTTACGTTTCGCATATATCCTAAAATATATCGGAAATATACAATTTTTCGGCGAAATATATTTAGTATAAAAATTCTATATTTCCGAATGTTATTTAATTTACATGGGGTATTACCAAGGCTAAATAAATTTTTTTGGACAGTTCCTCCCCAACTCCTTAGAAAATGCGATCAGAATTCATTGGGTCACTTGTTTACAAGTAAAGGGTCGGGCAAATGGCCCCCGTAAGGGTTGAGGGTTTAATGAGGCAAGGAACTCTATTGACCCTCGGAGCCACTACAGACATCATTACCTATTGTCCAAATCGGCCTCGCAGAGATATATATGTGAATGACACGACGGAGAATTCAGGATAGAATGTGCGATCGTCACCTAGCAGACGTAATCGGGGCAGCCTGTTGTTCTCGATAATCGCGTCGAGAGTTAAGGAGGAAGGAGAGACGAGAATTGAATATCGAGGATTCCGAATGGGCCAGAGAGGCACAACGAGGCCACTACTACCACCAAACACTTGTGCCTACGTCTCTGTTATGTACATGCTTGTGTACAGTACGTGAATGGAGTTTACTCATGGCTATGAGACAGTGCAATCTCCTTGGTTGCAGAGAGAGAATATACTCAACATATACATATATAGATATATATATATATATATATTGATATATATAGATATATATACATATAGACACGTATATATCTGGATTGAGGCTCTCATGGTCCCGCGACTGAACAGGGGTGCCTGCTGCTACTGCTAATAGACAGGAGGGGCCGGTGATCGCGAACGCAGAGGGTTACAGCGTGTACCTATCGTGTACTCTCACTATCGTTTACTTAATGAATCGAGTACGTGATAATGAAGATGATCGATCGAGTAGTTTACTCCTGTTTCAATTACTATCAACGGGCAATTGCTAATTCCAGATGGTGGTGGTTAATTCCAAGACGTTACTTCGCTATTTTAGTGAATTTTAATCTGTGCATATCACTGGAAAAAAATCTTTCTTAAAATTGATATACTTGTATTGGTTTACAGTACAGTTTATGCATATGGTACTTACCATATGCATAAACTGTGTATTTCATTTCATAAACATTTATATTGAATTTTCATATGAACGGTATTGAAAAAAAAAATGTTGCGTTCGATATTATCACGGCACAATGGTCTGCCGACAACATTTTTTTATACACAAATTTGGTTTCGTTATCTCATGTTATGCTAAAATTATTGCAATAACGTAAATTCTTTGAAAAATTTAAAACTGCGCAAAATCTGAACCGGTTTTTCCGATTTCGCCTAAATTCAATTCAAAGCAACATTAAACTTGCCCGCACTTATGAAGAACTATTTAGCGAAATATCGCAATTTTAACTAAAGATAGAGAATGTACGCTCTTTTTTTTATTCAAACAGGTATAAAATCAACATTTCTGCATACATGTTGTCGAAAATTTCGACAATCGAAGATGGTCTGGTACTCCATTTGTATGCCAAATTTTAGCTTAATCAGTTAAACGGTTCTTCAGTTATAGGTGATTGAAATTTTGAAGCTGAACACACACACATCCTGGACATTTTTTTAAACCACTTTTCTCGATGCTCTCGAAAATCTCAAAAAAAAGTTGCAAAGTCGAACTTTGCACATTGCTTCCTCCTTAATTTTCATTTTTCACAAAGCCACCTCCATGCGTGAGCTTATTTATTAATTTTGGCTACCTCATAGAGGAAGCTTTGTAAAAAAAAAATGAAAATAAATGAGGAAGCAATGTGCAAAGTTCTACTTTGCAACTTTTTCGTTACCTATGTAGTTCTTCAAATATTTAAAATCACGTAAAATCCAAACCGGTTTACCGATCACGACCAAATCTGGTAGGAATTAATTTGAATTTGATGTGAGTTAGAGAAAAAAAACGACTATTTTATAAAAAATTCAAAATCCCATAAAAACCGAACTTTTTTACAGATTAATTTCAAATTTAATACCAATCATCCTTTAACGTAGCTTTGTTCATAAAAAATTATTTATGTCAATAGCTGAAAATTTGCGGATGCTAGAGAGTGTACCGATACCCGCGCAGAAAAAAATAGTTCGGGTTGGACTATTCTGTCCAGGATGGAGCCCAGAATGGACTGCGAGACAATCCAGACGAGAATCCAAAATGGACACCAGGATGGATTCTGCCATCGGACAGCCGAGATTCGCCGACCGTCCAGGACGAAGTCCAGTATGGACTGCGAGACGTCCAGACGAGAATCCGACATGGACACCAGGATAAATTCTGCCATCGGACAGCCGAGATTCGCGGACCGTCCAGGATGGAGTCCGGTATGGACTGCGAGATAGTCCAGGCGAGAATCCAAAATGGACACCAGGATGAATTCTGACATCGGACAGCCGAGATTCGCGGACCGTTGTGACGGCCCTAAATTGCATATGAGAAGACGATTCGAATGAGAAAAATATGTAGGTGACATTAACGCAGTGGTTAGCGTTCTTACTTAGTACCTGAATAATCCGGGTTCGATTCCCGGTGATCACCATATATTTTCTCTCTTCGATACTTCGTCAGTCCATCCGCAATGCCAATATCTACACTTCCCCAAACTCTCCGCCTCGTCATTACACCGTCTAGGATAGAGTCCGGTATGGACTGTGTGACAGTCCAGGCGACAATCCAAAATGGACACCAGGATGGATTCTGCCATCGGATAGCCGAGATTCGCGGACCGTCCAGAATGGGGTCTGAGATGGTGTACGCCGACTTCCCGATCGGATCAAAAGCGGATGTGATCTGAGAGTCCAGCTGGTATTTCCGCCTGCGGTGCCAAGATTCCATCCGGGACTCCATCCTGAACTTTTTTTCTGCGCGGGCACACACACACGCATATCTAACCGTATATTGAGGATTGTTGCGCCATCTAATGTCATTAAAGCTGTACTGCCGGGCTGCTGAACCTGTCGAGTGAGTCAGGCTCTGATCCTGATCTCGGTAATATTGTTCATCTGTATTTGCTCATCTCTCATTTTCTCTCGTGTCTCGCCCCATTTAGTTTAAGATTCGTTTTCTGTAATTCTATTCATGTATTTTTCTTGTGCTTTGGTCCTTAGGGAATTTCGGGCCCTATAAATATACTATTCTACACTACGTAGGTCGTGGCGGAATTTTTCACAATTTGTTTGAGATACAAATCGTAGATTGGGGCTGCTTGATGAATTAATTAAATTAATTCAGCAGCTACAGTCAATATTTGTTAAAAGTTTTGCATTAGTGAAATTTGAATTGGGCTTCGGTTTCGCACGCTTTGAATCTAGCGATCACTGTCTCAGACCTAAGATGTGCTTCGCAAAATTCCATCATTCAAAAATTGACCGGGAATAGTCGCCTACGACGAAAAATTAATATACTATACTACAACACATTTTTTCTAAACCACATTTCTCGACGTTTTAGACTATTTTGAGTGTTCCGGTATAAAAATCACTCGAACAATAAATTTCACACAAAAACAAACCTTCGTCTATAAAGAAGTAAAAGAAAATGTTCATGAAACCACAGTTTCCTCTATGAGGAAACAAAACGTCAATAATGTAGATGAGCGTCTTCATAGGCTCCATACATCTCGTCCTGACTGACATCTGAGTGAACTGCATCAGAATGCAGTTATCCGGCGATGCTCGATAGGGGAGCGGGTGTTCGGAAGAGCTCGGTACCGAAGAATTTAATCATTACCGGAATGAAATTCGAAGGATGCCCGTTAGTAGAATGGCGTGTGGGTCTGCGTGGCCTGGATATGTCTGTGTGAGTCTTGTGGCTGTGAGTTGAGGGAGCTCTAGATGCTGAGGAAGGAAGTGGGTCATGTATAAGCAAAGAAAGAGGAAGAGGAATTGCAGCAGCAGTGGCAGTGGCAGAGCGAGGGGAGTGAAGACCACTATCCGGCGATGGAACGAGCGCAGAAAATCAGTAGCACGAGCTCACGGTCTCTGCTGCTACGCAGCAGCCGAGAGAGCATTGTTGGCCGAGTGACCGATGCACAAATAAATTCTGGACTCCTCTATTCACCTCGTCTCGACGATCTACGCTGTCGTCGTTCGGGCGCGGTGCACCAGCGCTTCGCAACCCATTCGTACGTGCACTCTACTTCTATATATGCCGTTGCAATGCTCTGCGCGAACGCGGAGAGCACGGTTGCACGAAACTCGACGACGTGTACCACTCCCGCGCTTTCTATATTGCCGAGAAATTTTTATCTCTATCATCCGTGAATTCTCCGTCCGCACGTCTCGATATACTCTCCCCCCGACGTTCCGCCTTCCTACTTTTCACTAATATTTTTCGCACAAACGCCAATCGCGATAAAAACCTGCATTTCTTTTCCAGGAAAAGTTCTGTTAGCTTGTCTGTTTTCGCTTTGCTGTTTCATAGAGCTTCGTTTTTGTAGAAAAGAAAAAAAATACCGATTTTTCTGTCGAGATACACTAGATATTGTTTGAAAGGTCGAGAAAAGTGGGCTAGAAATAAAACTGTCGGGTTTTTCGGAGTTTGTAAAAAGGAAAAAGAATTTTTGGGTGGATAAACAAGGTTGAAAAAAAAATTCATTTGAAAATATTTTACTTTTTCTTATCTTATTTTACTTTTTCTGTCCAGTGAGTTTTTTTGTTTTCAAGAAAAAGAGTTTAAGTTTTTCAGATGATTTACCAAATACGAAAAATCTAAACAGCTTCTTAATGAGGTCCTATCGATGCATGATAGGCAACAGAGTATCTGTCATGAAAATACACTAAATTAATATAAATTATTTGATTTTTTAACAAAATTATTAGTATTAAAAATAAAGATTTATATGTAGATGTTCAGTTTTATTAAATTAACGCATTCAATTGAATTGATAAAAATTAACTGGTTTTTTAACAAAATTATTAACATTAAGAATAAACATTTGTATGCAGATGTTCAGTTTACTCAATTAATGCATTAGTAAAAACATTTTCAACATGTACGCGCATTAGACATTTATTTTTGCGTGTGTTCATTAGTGCAGACGAGCGCGCATAATTCGGCTTCGTTTAAGTTGCAACTATTCATTAAACAACCCGGTAATATCACTATTTTATGGTATCAGCAGAATTTGAAAGGTTGGACGATTCCGCAATGTACATATAATCGCTCGAAAGTTCACATTGCATATATGAGTTTGTCATCTGAAATCAAAATTCAGATCCTTTTCCATAAGACGCCACATATATTCCACTATGTTTAATGTCAAATTTCTCAGCAATTCGGTCGGTAACAGACGCTGAAACTTTGCAATTACGCTCAGACTTGCTTAAAATGTAACCTCTACATTTTTCATGCGCCAAAGTTTAAACATGTAGTTTCGACACAACCTCCTTAAAGTCGTTCTACGCGTCATTTTTCAAGCGGGTTTTCACTACGATATCTATAAAGACATCTTAAATGAGGTGTAGTCAGAATCGAAAATCGGCACAGAAACCGACTCATAAGTCAATTAAGAGCAAGACTTTCTTTAAGAGACTTTAGACTTATGTTGTGTCATAAACAGAACCTATCGACCAATATTGCTTTGTATACTCTTGTAGTGTCCACAACATACAATTCAGTGAAATCATCGCCACTCCTGTATTCCCGTTTACACAGCCAAGCAAAAGCATTGCAAGTTCTCGTTAGAATATAAATCGTAGGTTTGTGGGTGTGCAAGAGGTCGTCGTGATGGTTGGCAGAGGAAAAGCTTGCGCTATACGGTAATGACATGCTCCTTTCTCTCTTTCTGCTTCCGTAGAGTGTTATATACGAAACGTTAATACCGTTCGCCCTCGACTTCTCTGTCTCCTTTCATCCCGTTAGTAGTCTGCCTACCCTCCCATTTCCCTGTAACGTTCGTAGGGACGAAGCGCTGCAGAGGGACTCGAAAATGGACACAGAAATGGACTCGTTCACGGCGTGACTGCGGTTATACCGAGTCGAGCAGAGCTCTCAGTACTCTCTCCCGCTTTCTGTCTCTCTCTCCCTCAACCCCCGTTGGGAAATCGCCCTTCTCGAATATTATACATACCCCCTTTACCCATTCAGGATCGTGATTTTCGCCGCCAGAATCCCAGATCGCCTATCCCCGCTTGGGTATATCCCATTTGACTCTGTAATCGAGGCATATTAAACGATTTAATTGAAATATCTTTGTACGACACGATAAAATACAATATGCATACAATTTTCCGCGGATTTACAAAAAACGCGATAATCCACTGTAGCTGCTGATTACCGTTAAGGAAGTTGGAGCGCTTCTTGCTAGTCATATCGTTGCCAAATTTTTACAACTCTTTTTGTTACGCTTTATTTGATATATTATAAAAGTTATGCAGGGTAATTTCTGTTACAGGCTATGGGTATTGTGAAATATTTACCAACAAGCAAGCAATTGTCGGTCGCAAAATGTTAAAGCGAAAATTCAATTCTGTGTGAGATCAATGCCGAATTAAAAAAAAATCGTTTCCTTCTATTCCACGGGACTCTTTTATTCCACGGAATTCTTCTATCCCACGGAACTCATCTATCCCACGGGACACTTCTGTCCCACTGAACTGTGCTATCCCACGAGACACTTCTGTCCCACTGAACTGTTCTATCACACGGGACTCTTCTGTCCCACTGAAATGTTCTATCATATGGAACTCCTGTATTCCACAGGACACTTCTGTCTCACGGAACTGTTCTATCCGACGGAACTCCTCTATCTCACGGGACTCTTCTGTCCCACTGAACGGTTCTATCCCAGGGGACACTTCTGTCCCACTGAACTGTTCTATCCCACGGGACTCTTCTGTCCTACTGAAATGTTCTATCCCACGGAACTCCTCTATCCCACAGGACACTTCTGTCCCACTGAACTGTTCTATCCCACAGAACTCCTCTATCCCACAGGACTCTACTAGCCCTCTGAAATGTTCTAACCCACGGAACTTCTCTATCCCACAGGACTCTTTTGTTTCACTCAACTGTTCTATGCCACGGGACTATTCTATCCCACGGAACTCTTCTACCCCACAAGACTGTTCGACCCCACAGGACTCTTCTACCCCACAAGACTCTTCAATCCCACGTGACTCTTATATATCCCACCGGACTCTGGTATTCCGCGAGACTCTCCTATCCTGTTTTTATTCGATGCATTTTAATTTGGGATGCACTTCCACCCTCATTAAAACTTCAGAATAATATATGAAAAAAATGTCAGCCGAAAGATTTCGTCGAAAGCAATTAAAAACTATACATAGTACACCAATTGTATATTTTTGAACGCATTCCCAGAGACCAATTTTTCATTCATAATGAACCGGCGTATCTCGGAGGTCTGTTATCCTCGGTAGAGTCCGAGTTGATTAATTCGGCAAGGAAGCCACGGAGTTTGAACATAGTAGCAACAGCGAATTATTACTATATTGCGAGTAACCATTAACCATATGGCATTCCTGTTTCCTGTTTGAGACGCGATTCTGGGGGTGGAGGGATCGGCCGAGGGGTTGCCCGGAGGCGGAAAAGGTCGTGAGAGCAATTAATCCCGGTCTCCGTACGTTTACGGTGTTATATCTATAGCGTGACAATCTCCGTGCTGCTCTATATACGGGGGAGCACGAAGAGCGTATCTTGCCCGGTAGCATCTCACTTCCCCAGTTCGTCCCCCTTTCCATGCAACTTGGAAGTTTGAGGGTCGCTACTGGCGCGTCAGACGACACGATCGCGGCTCCGCGATCGCGAGGGTTTCAGCCAAGGAGCAGCCCGAGACGGTTTGTGCGAAGGAGAGAAGAGTCATAAATCAGATTTCGAGAAGGCAGCGCAGGACACGATAATACCGCAGAAACAAGAAGCCGATAGACTACCGACGCTAATTGCGACCGGCAACAGCATCAGCGCCAACTAATAGCACATCTCTCATTCGCGATCTTGGCTTTAGTCATATTTTCCGGCTTTCATCGATAATTTACAAATTATCCTGTTAAGGATTCAAGTCACATATTTTCAGAAGCAAAAGTTTCAATTGAATTGAATTTTCGTTGTTTGTGCTACGAAAAATCTGAATAAACCAATGGCATTTAAAATACGAAGAACATTGGTTTTGAATAATAAGGGTACCAAAGAGATAGCAAATTATTTGAAAATTCATTTTTTTTTATAAAACGAATTTCTCCTTTTAGCATATTAGAATGAAAAAACAAATTGGCTACACCAAATTTAAAAATATGGACAAAATTAAGCCCTCAGCGAATCTTGATACGCGGTTTGACAGTTTGAAGCCTTGATCAAATAGTTCTGCTCATTTTAGTGAAATTGTGTTTTTTTACGGTATGTATAAACTTGACATTTTTGCAAAACATATTTTTAAAATTTTGTAAAAAATGCCAAACTCAACAGAACCTGATACGGCGTTAGCCAAAGAAGTCTGTAAAATTAAAAAGAAAATAAACATACGACCGCGTCGCTACTCCGTTATTTCAAATAGTTCTGGTAATTTTAGAGAAACTGTGTTTTTTTGGGGTATGCATAAAATTGACATTTTTGCAATTCAAACTTAAAAAACTTGCTACTGGCGTGATCGCAAGTCGTGACTTTCTCATTACGATTGCTATTGGCGTCACGTTACTGTCGTGAAGTTAGTTTGTGAAGTTATTATATTATTTTACATACTTTGTATGTGATGAAAAAGTAAATATTTGTTACTGGTGTGAAATTTTTATCGTGAATTTACTGGGTTATAGTGACTAATAATGTGTGAATTTCGCACATTAATTGTAATCTCCATTTTTCGCTATAATTTGTCAAGAACGCGTTTGTAAATTCGAATTTCGCGCGCGCGAGCAAGCGAGCGTGACATCGGGCGCCTGCTCGCGCCTTCACATCTCTCTTTTGTTTCGATGGTATTATTATCGGCATTGCGATAGTTTGACAGTCGGATTTACATTTTATTTCATATTTCAAAAGTTTCGAATATTATGGTGTGTATGAACAGCATTTGGAATTGGTATAAAATGCTATACGAGTGATAAAATAAATAAAAAAACTATGATGCGATGAGTGCATGAGTGTTTATAGTCTAACATCAAGAGTGATGATAACCTCAAATGTGTTTGTCTTGTATTTTTACATTCTTTTTAAAAATTTTAATCTAACATATGGTGTGAATATTCATCGTATGTTCTCATTGAAATTGCTCAAGATCATTGCAGTTCTTTTTTTTAGTGAATGTGTAACATAATAACGCTAGAAAGTAATATATTTCAGGCAATATAAATTTTTTACAACAGTTTCAGATGTCTTATGTGAGTGATTGAAAAGACAAAATCTTCTATATACTAAATCTCTTTTTGTTCATTGCTTATTTGCTGGTAATACTATTTGTATGTATCACATTGAAACATAATATCTTTTATATTAGCTTGCGGTACAAAAATAAATTAAATTCTTTTTTTTTTTGTATTTAAGGTAAAGTATCAGAAGCAGTGAAGATTTTGGATTGGATTTCAATACCAAAACCAGGATTTGAATGCAGAAGGCACACAAAAAATTTCATTTCCGTCCATAGATTTTTTCAAAAGTTATTGTGGTTTCCGACGGTACATACAGACGCCAGACAGACAGACAGACAGACAGACAGAAATGACTAAATGTGTTTTTTGGAATCTAGGACACTCAAAATATGTATTTCCATCAAAATCTGAGGGCCGAATTTTTTTTGGATTGCAATACTTTCTCTCTTACATACTTTGTATGTGATGAGAAAGTAAAAATCTGTAATAAACTAAAAACTCAACAGAACCTGATATGCCGTTGAACAGTTTGAAGTCTATACCCGCGTAAAAATGATGTGTCCAGGATGGAGTCTGGGCAGTCCGGGATGGAGTCCAGATAGTCCAGGATGGAGAATGGGATTGAATCCGATCCCATTGTCCATCTTGGACTCCATCCTGGATTTTCCAGAATCCATCCTACACAGCCCGGACTCTGTCCTGGATTCCACCCTGGACGCCGCATCTTTTTTACGCGGGTAAATATGTACGACGAAAACAAACATAAGAACGAGTAGCCACTTCATTATTTCATATAGTTCTGGTCATTGTAGCCAAACTATGCATTTTTGAATTACGCATAAATTGCAAATTTGTTGTACCCCAATTTTAAGAATCTGTGAAAAATTAAATTCAACGCTGTTTGATAGTTTGAAGCTTGATTATTAAATACATAAGAGGGATATATTTTTTTTTCTCTTTTTATAGATTTTTCGTCGTACAAGAAGATATAAAAATAAAAATATGAATTAATTGCAGGTGATGATTTGGCCGAGCCGAGGCATATAAAATTAGATAAACCAAGGGACAGTCCAACCTCTACAAAGCAGTCTTCAGCGTTGACTCTCTCGTTATTCCGTTATTACTTGTCTCGTCTTTTCTCTTGAGCGCGTCCCAGCTTCTCCCTTTTGTCTCTGCTCGAAGGATCCTCGGTGCTGGTGTGGCTACACCAAAGTAAAGAGTGGAACTAGGGGCGAGATCCGGACAAGGATAGCTACGAACTCTTGTGAAAAGAATAAAATATAAAACGGGGGTAGTAAGTAGAAGCAGCAGCAAAGAGACTGCGCGCTTGCTAATTGACTGTTAAAAAATGCCTCTTTTCCGGGGGTATTTCAACAACGTCTCTCCTTGTCATGTTTTTCCAGTTCTGTACCTCAAGTATACGCAGTCCCTTTGTGTCACGCTCGTTAAAAGTTGATCGGCGCAAGAGTAATGACGCAATAAAAGTTACTGCACCCGTTCTTGGATAAATTTATTTGCAATTCTGACTGCCAACAGTTTTTGATAACTTTTTTATAAATAATGCATGAAGATTTTGCATACAAAATATGTATACAAAAAGCCTTTTTTTCTTATTTTACGTCTGAAAAAAAATCATATCTATGGCAAACTATATGGACCAATGTTTTTTTTTTTCAACTAAAAGATTTCCTCCAAAGCAATTTAAAAGAGTCTAAGACCATTTTTTAATATTCATAATGAACCGGACTATCTCGGAGGTTTGTTATCCTCGGTAGAGTCCAGTTGATTACTTCGGCATGCACCCAGAAAAATCGGTTTGATGGGTTTATTTGAATCAAATACGGGATCTAATTCAAATTTATAAAATTTCATTTCGATGCAATAAAATTTACTTGAAATCAATACGATTTACTTGAATTCAATAAATTCAATTTGAACAAAATAAAATTCTATTATGCTAGCATTTGAAGAAGAAATTTATTTAATGGCTGGCCTAATAGGATTTTATGTCGACCAAATGAATTTATTGCATACAAATAGAAGGCATTAATGTTTAATAAAGTTTATTTGATTCAAAGAAAATTTCATTTACTTGAAATGGATCCCATATTTGATTTAAATAAACCCATGAGAGAGATTTCTCTGGGACTGACAGCAGTTATCGGTAACTTTTCAATAAATAATGCGTTGATATTTTGCCTCAAAAATATATATTCTTGTAGATTTTTCTTTCTTAATTTTCGTCTTACAAAAAAACTACATTTATGACGAGTATGTTGAGTAATATTAGCTCACTCATTCAGAAAACTTTGTGAATTATGGAAAATGAAAAATTCGTATGCGAGGTTGAACTTTCCATTCTTTTAAAAACAAAGTAATCAGAAAACTTCGTGTACTCATTATATTATGTTAAACCATCTTTGAAAGGAGTCTTGGAGTAGTAGTTTTTCAGAAAAGCTACTACGCTTTTTAGGACACTGCGCTCAATTTTTTTAAATTTCTAGGACATCTTGTTGCATTTACCAAATTTTTCAGGAGGGTCGTTACGCTTTTTTGCAGATACTTTTGATTGGAAAAGTACTGCTTAACATTTTTTCACGTTAAAAAGTTACAAAAATAGAATTTTAATAAAATATTACTAACCTTGTTGGTTTATTAAAAATATTGGAAGAGGTCTGAAATTCCATTGCTTTATCATGTTTTTACAAATATTGTAGGCAATAACGTGAATTTACGTAACTTATGTGGCATATTTTAGATGTCATCCCTAAATTATTTAAGAATCACGGAGCTTTGCATTTTTGCAAACTTCGGGAACCGTCAATGTAAAAATATAATGTTCTATAAAATTTCAACCCATGTATGGATTTTCATTAAATTTTATACTAAACATCTCCCGTATATCTCTCGTAATTACGTACGTGTCTAAAGTTTTAGCTCGTTAAAATGGTGCTAGAGCGGTTATTGCTTAAAAAATTAAAAAGCCTATAAAAGCCAATCCTGTTTGCGGACTCTGATACAATTCAAGGTTGCCGTTGAACCGTACTTTATTTATGAAGAAGCATTTAGTAAATTATTTTGTATACAGCTGGGACAAAATAAACAATAATTCGGAACCTAAAAGAATCTTAACACCCCATAGAGCATTTTCACATACATTTCATTTCACAAAATTCATATGTATTCGAAAAAATTGGCAAATCATTTTCATTCGAAAAGAAAACGTTAGGTTGTCGGGTGATTTATTCAACAATTTTTTTATTCTCCAATTTGTTAATAACGTTTTGCAATCATTATTGTGCAAAATCGATCTTTTCAGCACCTTTTACATGCTTGATTTTTTTTCCGTTTTTTATCCCATCCGGAAGTCTTTGAAATTTTGTCTGAAACTCACGTTTGGGGAGACTGTACCTATCATATATCCTTAAAGCTTATGTCTTGCACTTTCTACAATACTAGCATGTGCGAAAAATATATGAAATAATAAATTACTTATTTATCGGAGACTGTGAATCACGCATTGTAGAATTCATATTGGGAATAAAAATAAGTATGTCGTCGTAGTTTGTGATAAATTCATTAAAAATTGTTAATGTGTATGCAAAAATATACGAACTAAATGAAGCTAGCAACCCCATAACAAATAGGTTTATACAATAACATAACCTTAATAAAAAAAAGTAAACAGCTTTTCTAATAAACACATAGCACAGACAATAAGATATATTAATCATAATTATCCTTATCATACATCCTTAAGTTGATCGGAGTAATTTTGCTTCCTCGTAGAGGAAGCTATGTTTTCATGAAAAAAGTTTTTTCAAGATTTTCATATCAGGGTACACCAGAATGGTCCACAACGTCGAGAAAAGTGGTCTAGAAAAAATATCTGTATGTATGTATGTGTGTGTGCGTGCGCGTGTGCGTGTGCGCGTGCGTGTGCGCATGCGTGTGCGCATGCGTGTGCGTGTGCGTGTGCGTGTGTATACAACTTCGAAAATCCAATTACCTATAACTGAAGAATGGTTTTAGCTATCGAGCTGAAATTTGGTATACAAGTGAATCACCATCCCTTCTTTAATTGTTGTAGTTTTTGACAAATTATATAAACAAATTAGGATTTTATGCCGTTTTGAATTTTTTGAAAAAACGCTGTCGGCACTCTAAATTTTGTAAAATTTAGTCTATTTTGATAAATAGTTGTTTATAAGAGCAGGTGCACTCAATGTTGTTTGATATTGAATTTGGCTCCAATGGGTAAAGTGGTTCAAATTTTATGGGAATTTGAATTTTTTAAAAATTGACTTTATTGCTATATTGTAATTTTTGCAAAACTTGAGATAACGAGCTCAAATTTTGTATGTAAATGAAACAATATTCAGCCATTATATGTGTATAATTTAGTGACGAACGGTATGAAATTTTTGATTTTATGGAAGATTGAATTATTTTTAAAAATATACGTTATCACATTTACTTTCGGAAACGCTCTAATAATAACGAAATAACGAAATAGAAAAAGCAAATTCACAGTATGTTTATTTATTCAATTCAAACTAGAATGCAAAGTAGATCCTTGCACATTGCTTCCTCATTATTTTTCGCTTTTTACAAAGCTTGCTCTATGAGGACGTAAATGTTGGAATGGCAGTGCCGGCCGACGTGGCAACGTCGACGCGACATTGTCGCTAAGGTCGGTGTAGCGTCGGCATCATGTCGAAATGATAACAACAGCAGGACGTTTGTAAACGGCGTTCGCTCAGTACTGGGTGCCGACGGTGAGCCGACCTTGAATAAAAAATATTAAAAATTAATTTAAAAAAAATTATCGATCTGCGCAGCAATCCAATGCTGTTTAATCATTCTAACCTGTTTTTTAAATGGATTTTTCACCACTATTTTTTGGAAATACCAGAATAAATTTTTCCGTCGGTGGTAGGGCTCGAACCTGCAATCTTGGGATTAGTAGTCCGCGATCTTATCCACTCGGTTATCCTCATCTTGGAAAATTTACTATCGAATTGTGTATATAAATCACTCGTCTGTATTACTTCATTAATATCGTATACACTCTTAATGGTGTTATGATGGCATAATAGTTTTTAGAAGTTTATTGCAAAAATAAAACAATAGTGAAAAATAATGAAAATGATCTAACTCAATAAATTGAGTTATACACAATGATTTCGCCTTTTTAAATTAGAAACGATGGAATTGCTTAATATTCGTTCATTCATTACGAAAAATGGTATAAGTTTTATTATTTTACTAATGTTAATCCTACTAGTACTGAACCGATATTGCCGCGAAACATAAATTTACGGTTAACGCGCCAGCGTCGGCAAAATGATGGCAGCCAACGTCACCAGAACTCTGGGGACCATTGTCGTGACAGCTACGGAGCCCAATGTCGGCACAGTTATGGATTGAAGGTTCGATCGAAGCTGGGCCGTAGTCGGGTTCCGATTGTCGACTGCCGACTTGCTGCCGACATACCGCCGAGCGTCGGACGTACTCCGCGTGTCGGGCAACCGCACCTGGGTACTTCCTCATAGAGGTAGCTTTGTAAAATGCGAAAAATGAGGAAGCAATGTGCAAAGTTCTACTTTGCATCCTTGTTTCGTTCGCATTACTCTTTATTATGTAATAAATTCTCATCCCAACTTGCACTGTGTCTTATGTGTGCGGCCACTGGCATTTACCTTATGTACGAAATCCCTGGTGCGTGAAAAGCTCATGGATTTATCATGTTATAGGGAGAGGTGTCGAGAGAATGTTCGGAATCCTGGTGAACATCGTAGTCAGCCTGACTGGCTGGCAAGATGTGCTCGATAAATTTACATGCGATTACGCGTCGCGTGGAGCAGAAGGCTACGAGGGGGAGGGAATGGCAGCGCGTGGCATCTGTCGTACAAGGCAACTTTGTAGCTTTCGTTCTCGTAGCTGGCAAAACAAATAACGAACAAGACAGTGGGAAAGAGAAAAGAATATCTCCGAGAATGGATGAAGAAGAGAGAGAGCGCGAAAGTCTCCATCCACGTGTTCTTCGTGCATGGACGCAGCATATTGTCGATACTTCGACGGCTCGTGGATACTTCTTCTTCTTCTTCTCTCTGCTTCTGTTCATCTATACCTGTATCCATATACAGCCATACACTGGCTGTTCACTCCGAAGCTATGGCTATAGTCGACTGCCAAGTTTCCTCGGGCAAAGCGTGTATCTGCCATATGTGCCGAGCTCACTGCCGGGCGCTCTACCTCAAAGTGCATCAGCTGCATCTCGCCCCAATGCACTTTTCGGCAACTGCACTTGGTTGGCGCGTGCTCCTGACTTCGGTATGTTCTTCCGCTCACCTGCATACGGCTTCGAAAATTATTTTTCATCATTTTAGCTTACTCTTAAAAAAAGAAAAAAAATTTATCATAGTGCTTCTATCGTTATTAGAAGAGGAAATAATTTAAGGATGCATCAAATCCAGGGAAATCAGTTTGATGGGTTTATATGAATCGAATACGGGATTTATTCCAAATTAATAAAATTTTTATTCGATCAAATAAAATTTAAAATCAATGCGATTTATTTTAATGAAATAAATTCCATTAGATGAAAATAAAATCCTACTATGCCAGCATTTGAAGAAGAAATTTATTTCATAACTGGCCTTATGGGATTTTATTTCGATCAAATAGAATTTATTGCATACTATCGTATTTATTTTTAAATAAAATTTATTTGATGGCACATTCCCGACCAAATGTACTTGTTGTTTTAAATTAGAAATTGAGTATTTTCAAAAAAGGGGAAAAAAATGAATGCTTTTGATAGTTCAAAGAACTTGAAAAAAAAAGTTTAACACTTAATTTATACTTTCTCTTTATAATCTCCCGTAAACTAAATAAGAGTTCAAGAGCCGATATCAATTGACTGGTTCGATGCGAACACTGCAAGGGAAAGAAATGTATATTTCATCTCACATTGTTACGGTGCACCATATGGCTGCACAAAATTATTTTAATATAGCGCATGAGAAGCAATCTATGATGATTAAGGATGTATGAGCGATGCAGTTCCGCCAAATGTGAGTTTAATAGAAAATTTCTAACACTTCTCGATGGAATAAAAATCTGAAAAAAATTAAGCATATAAAAGGTGATGAAAAAATAGATTTTGCATGATAGTAATTCTAAAATGTTATTAACAAATAGGAGAAAAAAAATTGTTTAACAAATCACCCGCCAACCTAATGTTTTTATTCCGAAAGAAAGAGATTTGTTAGTTTTCCGAATACATATGAATTTTTACGGAATTTTTTCTTAATTTTGATTTTTTTTATTCTACATAAAAAATAACAAATTTTAGATATGTGTTTGTCAGTTCAAACATTAAAAAAAGCAATAAAAAAAATGTATACAAATAATTCTGAAATAATCCATGCGTATACGGAAAAATTAAAAAAATCATTTTTAATTAACAAAAAGTTAGGTTGACGGGTGATCTGGTGGAAATTTTTTTTTTTTTCATGGATTTGTTAATAATATTTAGGAATCATTATTATGCAAAATCCATCTTTTCAGTACCTTCTATGTGCTCGATATTTTGCAAATTTTTATCCCATCGAGAAGTGTTCGAAATTTTCTCTGAAGCTCACGTTCGGCGGGTGCAGTGAGTTTCAGAGAAACTCACTGTACCGCTCATACATCCTTAAGTGCTATGTTTTTCAAGTTAATAATGTCATCATAAATAAATATAGAATATAGAATATATTTATTTATATATTTATTTATTATAAATATAGAATATATTTATTTATATATTTATTTATTATAAATATAGAATATATTTATTTATATATTTATTTATTATAAATATAGAATATATTTATTTATGATGATAACATTTTTTAGGTGAATGTGTTCCTTCAAACAGTATGAAGATTGTAATTAAATTTATTTGGACGCGGCTATTTAATATTTTACCCTTCACTAGTCTTGTTATTGGAAGCAAGTTTCGCGAACAAAGCCCGTTAATCTCACCATAATTCTTAACAGTAATGAAGTACGAAGCCACTGGCTGTTCTGTACATTTGGCGTTTTTCAATTTTTCACAGAAAGGAGAGGGCGGTTCGCAGCTGCTATAAATTTCGCCAATTTGTTGTCGCGACGAGCGTAAAGGAGCAAGTAGTTTGTGCCGAAGGAACGTTAGTCCGTTGCGTCAGGTGTTCGAGAGCCCTCGGAGATCCGGCCTTTTCGTCCAGTTACAAGCGATCGACTTGCTCAGACTTGGCAGTAACTTTTCTATTCTCAAACAGCCGGTTCTCCGGTGCAGGGGTCGAGTGTCGCGTCGAAATTCGATAGAAATAAAGAAATAAGCGTGAAAAAGTAAAACGTCGTACGAGAAGTAAAAAGAATGAAAAAAATTCTGCTAAAACTGTTGTAAAATCCACAGCGAATATCACGGAGTAGAAATGCGAGAATTTTATCAGAGTTAAAATCCCATAATATCCATGCACTGAATTTTGCCTAGAATTAGCGTATCGTTGGGTCACGTGCGTAGCCTGCTTATAATCACAATTATCCGCGATATGAGTGTATATTAATGCTCGCAATTGCAATTACGTACATATAGAGAACATTGTATATAGCTATCATTGCAATCGACTCGTGGGAAGTGAGTTCACTGTGATAAGCTTGGCTGATGCATACTACAATTGCACTCCTATCCACTCTCGCTGCACTTAGTACGGATTGAGTGAAACTGTGTGGAGTTAGAAGCGAGAGAGAGAGAAAAGGGAAGATGGGGAAGAGGTAAAGGGTAGAAAGGGTTCGTTTCTGGATTTCTCCAGCGCTGTAGCCTCGAGAGCTCTTCTAGTTGTTTCCATAAACGCCAATTTCCGTGTAATCAAAGCCCAATGAGAGAAGAGAGACGCAAGTGAGACGGCAAATTTGCTATCTTGGGCTCTCTTTCTTTCACTAGCCGTTGCTTCGCGAAACTTCAATGTTCACCATTTTACTCCGGTTGGATAATTAATGCTCTCTGAAAGGTAATGATAATCGTCGCTTTCGCAGGAGCTTTCATTCTACTCGAGGATTTCCATGCATAACTCGGGTGTATCTACGAAGAATCAACGTGAGCTCCGAATAAGAAATATTTGATGGGAAGAGAGAAGCCATTTGGCGTAATTTCGTAATTCAGTAGCTTTGTAAATGCCGGAATCGTGAAATTACTTTTGTTATCCTTTTCTATGCACTAAAAATGATTTAAACATCCGACTTCTTACAGCAGGAAAGACGTTTTCGAGATTAGAGCGAAATATATGGGTAATAAATACTTCCGTTGGAAATTAGCCTAAACCCCTGATTTTTAAGCTGTTTTGCATTTCTGCTTTAAGCTGTTTTGCCTCCGTCGACGTTCTGAGAAAGTAGGAAGGAAGTAAGCTATTATTGCCAGGATATTTACGGAGAATCAAGGTGGGGTCCGAATAAGTAAGATTAAAAGGGAAGCGAGAACCTATTTGGCTTAATTCCGATTTTTTAGCAGCTTTCTTAATGCCTGAACAGCAACATAACTCACGTGATTTTTTTCTTTTATGATTCGCAGAAACTTTTTTTTTTAGATTGAAGTGCAAAACACGCATAAAAAATACATCTGTTTGATTATTACCCTAAAACGTTGACGATGCATTGCATTCCAAAAACTCGGTTTGTCTTTGAAGAAAGTTAAAAATTCTTTTTAAAGAAAATTACAGAGACACAAGTTTGGGTCTGACTAAGAAAAAATCTTTTCAATATTTACACGAATCGTTGGGGGGAAACATCAGTCGAATATAAGGGTCATTCCATACCGAGAGGACTATTCATTTGCCATCACGCCAATTTTTCTGTAGTTTGTAAGCATAATAATAGAAATTCTGGGAAATTTTGAGAAAAATCGGAATAGTTTCTCTAAACGAAAAAAAAAATTATTAATTTATTTTGTCAAAAAAAGGCGGAACTCTTTTTGCGCGGTTATGGAAATATTTTTATTAAAAAGTACATTCAAGAACCTACATTTGATACCGGAACAAATTTTTTGTACATTAAGTAATTTTGAATGTATAGCGAATTGAAAAAAAATTAAATAAAAAAATCGTTATTAAATTTTAAGTAAAACATAGGTGCTAAAATTCTGAAATAAATTTTAAATGTTTGTTCTACTCTAAACAACTGTTCAAAAAATTACGAACACTATTTGCGAACATGCTAAATTTGGGTGGCCTCTTAATATGGAATAACCCATAATTTACCCAAGTAGGAATTGCCGACGCTGTAAATATGGCCCAGCACTGGCACAACGCTGGGTGCCGACGCTTGACTCGTAACCTCGGGTCGTACGGGGCAGATGTGTTACGCCAGTACTGCGACATTGAACCAGTACTGCGACAGTCCTGACGTATGAATTCGGCCGACGTATCTCGCCGAGGTTGGTCCAGTGCTGTGCCAGTCCTAACGTACAATTGAGGTTATGTTTATCGATATAAACATATCCTCAAGTATAACGTGACGACCCGACCGGTCGAAATGTTGTCTTTGCGATCGAGTAACTACCGACTACAGAAGCATCGCTATTTAAAGCGAAATAGCAGCACAGAAAACGATGACAAGTCGCCAGACGGACTAGCCGCGAAGAAGGAAAAAAGTGACGGAGATATTCCAAGTGTGTAGTGCTCCAGTACTCTCGACGAGAATAACCTACAAATTTTCGACACGGACGATATATCAATTTCATCGCCACTGTCTGTCAGCTCTACGAATGTCAACAATTCAGAAGACGTTATGTCAGCAGATGGAAGTGGCAGACAAAATCCAGTTCTCGAGACCGAGTCCCTTCCAGCAAATTATTAAGATACATAAGAAAGTTGGTTAGTTTGTTTCCAATGTATGGCTCGTCTTTTACATTTTCCCTTCTGCTCCTTTTCGATCATACAATATTTCCACATCCGCCTTCATAAAAACATTCCATACTTAAGCATATAAAAAAAATCATTTACATACAATAATTCCACGCCCGCCTTTATACGAACATTCCATACTTTAACATATTCAAAATCATTTCTGATAAAACCATTTCCCTACAATGTTTCCACGAATAATCACATCCCTACAAAGTCATTTCCATCAGAATCCGTCGTTTTAGTCCACATTTCCACGTTTGGTAATTTCCCGATTTCAGCTTCCATCTCGTTCTTCCTCGAAATATCTGCAGTTGACTTCCTCTCTTTGTCACACTAAATAATCCATGCTCGTCGCACTCGACCAACGACTTAATTTTTACGCGAAAACTGATGTTTACGAAGATTCCAGTCAATTTCGCATATGTCTCCCCAACTTTGACTTCTCACTCCTCCATTTCTTTCCTAGAACACCTCGTGCTTCAATCCAGATAATCCCAAATCACCACCAAGTTCCAATGTATTTTACCACAGATCATTGTTATTTAATACTTTCCGCCCCCTCTCACCTCTGCATTCCATCTCTACACTGAATAATCCGTCCATCCAATCTTTCCACAGGTAAACATTTTCCTACAAAGTCATTTTCGTCAAATTCCTTCTTTTTATCGTCCCCCACTCGATCCTTCAACCATCGATATCCTTCAACTGCCTTTGGCCCATCGTTTCACGTTAGACCGTCCATCTCGTTCTTCCTCGAAGTACTTCCTCAATTTTGTCTTTTCCCACACACCATTCCCCTTTTTATAGATATTCCAAACTACCATCAAGTTCCAGTGTTTCCAACCCTCACCTCTCTTTAACGATATTCACTTTCCACTTCTCCACATTTATGTACAGTGGTTGGAGGATGGGGGGGGGGGGGGGGGGCTGCTGCTGTTGCCTGGTCACTCGTCCCATTCCAAAATTCCGAAATTGCCAACAATTCTATCTTGCATCGCGTCTCCACTACCGACCTTGTCAATAGGTGCCGACTGTCGATAACCCAGTCATCTATCCACCAATGTATTCCCGCCACCTATGTGTGTGCCTCCGATGCACTTATACCGCGCCAACAGCACAACCTTTCCCGCTTGAAAATCCGCCATCTTCTTTTCCACTTATAACCTCTACAAGCCGCTTCCTCATAAAGCATCCCAGATTTCCTCATACGTTCGAAACTTTCCAAACGTAACGGTTCCGTCTCTTCCCTGCCATATTCTCGTCATTTTGAATCACTTTCTACATATTTTTTGTCAACACTCAGAGCATTATACTCAAAAACAAGACGAGCCTTCCTTCGACACGTCTATCCATCGCCAAGCAGCAGCAGCGCCCCCACATAAGAAAGTTTTTAAAACATGTTAAAAAATTAAAAGTATTTATTTTTCTTATCATGTTTAAATTGCTCATTTATTGTACATACATATGTTAGGCCGCATTTTGCTTTTACCCGAGCTTCGGTGTGTGTTCCTTTGAGGGAAGGTCGCGAGCTCGGTTGACGCACGGTGCGCCAGTCGCGAACCAGTATTGGTGCAGGGTTGGCGTATAAGTCGCGAGCCAGCATTGGTGCAGGGTTGGCGTAAGTCACAAGCCAGTACGGGTCTGCAGAAAACGTAGATCGCGATCCTCAACCAGCAATGGCACAGCGTCGGCATCGGGCTCTAGCCCGAGATTGACATGCCGAGGCTGGGCTGACGCTGGCAGAGAGCATCAGACCAATACTGGAAGCACAATGGAAGCACAATGCCCAAGGTTGGCCCAGCGCTCCGCCGATCGTCAAATCGTACTTGGGTAAATTCTTGTTTTTGATGCTGTTATGTTTTCTGAAAGCCTACATTCCAGGATAGTAGGAAGGACATTCAGGAAAGGAACTACGTCATTATTGCGTGGGTATAAATTGTAATGGCGAAAATTAAACGAAGAATCACATCTTTGTAATTTTCATTTACATCAGAGTTCTAGATGCTTAAGGATGTAGGAGCACCAGCCTTAGTATTCGATTAGGTTCTGTAAATTTTAGATTTTGCCGTAAAGATATCATATTTTGTGGCTGAAAAATTTCAAGGTCCTTTAACGAGGATCCAGACGAGGATCCAGAGAAATTAATTCCCAAATATAAATAAGTTTACATGGGTTTCACGGCAATTAGATGCCGCCGAGCAAATCTGTTGTTTATATAAATTGAATATCGTAGGTCTCAAGTCAAAATTTTAACCCCCGGTTAGCTCTCCGGAATCCCAAATCCTTTGACGAGGCAAAAGCCGACGGCGGTGCTTGGAGGTTCAACTGTTATTCTCCACTCTCCGTAGAGTCTTCCTCACTCCATATAGAGCCTCCGACGGCCTACTTGCCCTAGCCATAGACTCTCCTACGACCTACTCACCCTAAATGAGGGTATAGAACCCCCGTTGAGCCTATGTAATCTATTGAAATCCCCCAAAATCTCCGAAAATGACGTCTTTATCTCTCTATATTATAAAAAGATCTCGCCGCCGCCGTATCAAGAATCAAGGGACTTAGAAAAATTTCAGGGGTCTTTCCTATACTTCCAGGGGTCTTTCCAGTACTTCCCGGGAGTCTCCCATACTTTCTGGAGGTCTTTCCCATACTTCCCGGGAGTCTTTCCCATACTTCCTGGAGGTCTTTCCCATACTTCCCAGGGGTCTTTTCCATACTTCCCAGGGGTCTTTCCCATACTTCCCGGGAGTCTTACCGATACTTCCTGGAGGTCTTTTCCATACTTTCCAGGAGTCTTTCCCATACTTCCTGGGAGCCTTTCCGATTCTTCCTGGAGGTCTTTCTGATACTTCCTGGAGGTCTTCCCCATACTTCCCAGGGGTCTTTCCCATACTTCTCGGGAGTCTTTCCCATACTTCCCGGAGTCTCCCATATCTCTCTACATGGGTCCCCAAGCCTGGATTATTCTAAGTCCCTCATGGGTCCCCGAGCCTGGATTATTCTAAGTCCCTCAAAGGCTCCCGAGTCTGGATTATTCTAAGTCCCTCATGGACACCCCTGATTACCCAGAATCCCCTGATTACCCAGAATCCCCTGATTGACCAGAATCCCCTGATTACTCAGAATCCCCTGATTACTCAGAAATCCCTGATTACCCAGAACTTCTGAATATGGGGTTCCCGAGGAATATGTAGTTCCCGTGTGATAAATCGCAACTGTTGTTATCGCAGCCGTTGTCATAGCAACCGTCTCTATAGCAATCGGCGCCATAGCAACCGTCTCTATAGCAATCGGCGCCATAGCAACCGTCTCTATAGCAATCGGCGCCATAGCAACCGTCTCTATAGCAATCGGCGCATTAGCAACCGTTGCCATAACAATTTTTTCACAGCAACCGTTGCTATAGCATTTTTTGACTCCCCAACAACATAGTAACTGTTTTCATGGCTATTGTTGTTTCATGGCTATTGTTATAATTATAATAATAAAAAAAGACGATCGGGAAGGGAATCAAAAAATGATCTGGAGGGGAAACAAGTACAATCGTAAGGTAAAACAAAACGTGATCGAGAGTGAAACTAAAGTTCATCGGGAGAAGACACAAAAGACGATCAGGCGGGAAAATAAAAGACGATTAAGAGGGAAAATAAATGACGATCAGGAGGGAAAAGGAAACGCGATCAGGAGTGGAAACAAAGGACGATCTGGAGTAGAAACAAAAGTCGATCGGGAAGTAAACTACACACTATCCAGAGAGGGAAACAAAAGACAATCGAGAGGGAAACATTAAGTGATGATGAGGAGGACTGTCAAAAGACGGTCGGGAAGAGAAACTAATGACAAACTGGAAGGAAAATAAAATACGATTTTAAAGGAAAATAAAAGAGGATCAACAGAGGAAAGAAAATACGATTGTGAGGTTAACAAAATACGGTCGATAGAGGAGACAAAAGATTAATATTTATAATGATCGATTAATATTTATAATAAGTAGTAAATACCGGAGGGTTGGCGCGCGAAGGGTGCAGAGGGTCGGAGCCCCCCTGTACTTATGTATATAGGCATATAGGGCATTCCATGTCAAGTCCAGTTTTCCGCGAAATAGAGAAAGGGTTCCAGTGGGATAAAGGAAGGGTTCCCGAGGGATAGAGGAATTTCAGACTAGTAGTATCATGTTGATGATGGAATTGTAAAAAAAAAGTTCGACATATTTAGCTGAGGTTTTGTGAGCCCGCGAGCCGCAATAACCCTTTGATAACGATATTAAAAAAAAGATCTCGCCGCCATCACCGACGCCGCCGTTTCATGAATCCAGCAGTCTGGAGTCAAATGACACACTCAAGCCGGAATTTTTCTATGTCCCCCAAGTGTCCCCAAAGCCTGGATTTTTCGGAATTCCCCAAGGGTTTATATATAATGCATTCCATGTCAAGTGGAACATTCTTACCCGAATTTTGCGAAATCCCCCAATAGCTCCCAAAGCCCAATTTTTCGAAGTTCCTAATGGAGCCCGAAGGCCCTATTTTTCTAAGTACTTTATGAGACCAATAAGAAGAACGGCGATACGGGCGCGCGAGCCATAATAGCCACAGCTGAAAAATGTTCAGTCAAACATTTTCAAAATTTCGAAGAATCGAGGGACTTAGAGAAATTGACCTCAAACCACCTATCGCTGAAGGATAGTGGGGGGAGGGTGTCCTGAGGGGCAGGGGGGGGGGGGTCCCGAGGTATAGAGTAGGGTTTTCCGCGGTATAGAGGAAGGGTTCCAGTGGGATAAAGGAGGGGTTCTCGAGGGATAGAGGAATTTCAGGCGAGTAGTATCAAGTTGGCGGTGGAATTGTAAAAAATATACCGAGGTTTTACGGTTTGCAAAGGAACCGAGGTTACTTTGTAATGATATCGTAAAGTAAAACTGCAATTAGAAGTCTTCGGATATTTAAAATAAACGCACTGTATTATCTACTTCATAGTGGTGTAGAAACGATAATATTTTGTAGTGCATATTTGAAGATTCTGAGTTCGGAAAGGGGGGCGCAGCCCCCCTAGTATATATATATATATATATATTATTTTTTTTCGGGTGGGGGGCACATGTTTTGGGGGGAGAATGCGCAGCGCGCGAGCCCAATAAAGTTCTAGTATATATATATTTGTCGACTATGACTCTCTTTAAGGTTTGCCCCCCCCCCCCCCCCCCCCCGATAAAAATCCTGGCTGCGCCACTGGATCTCAGTCATTTTAGGTTAAAAGGAGGGTAAAAATTGCGACTAGGGATTCCAAGGGTATTCTGCTAATGGGCATGTCAACGGCCAATTCATTAAGAATTATTGAGATAAAATGGCAAACAGCTCCGAATCTCGACAATATGGAGTCGTCGGAGAAGTAGCGACACGCCGCGCATCAACCTAACCTATTCTGAAATATAATGGTGATCATTTGAAATATGTCATTCTCAGTTTTATTGAAATGAACAAATTTTCTCTCCGCTCCAGTTTTCTTTTCTTGACAAACTAGCCTTTATTAATGCCGTGAGTGGCGTTATTTCGCTCCATTATCGAGAAACTCGAGCGGTAGATTAGGAGGTTAGGTACATACAACAGAAGCGAGTTGAGCGAAATGGAATATGCTTATAAAGATATGTAAATATTATTTTTCTCGAGTCACAAATTGTCATTATGGATTATAATAATATTATCGTGTAGATGAGTACTGCCAGCGCTGTCGTTTTGGATTTTTTATTTCAGATATTGTAGTGACTAGCACGCGGCGCTCCGACATCATTAAACGATACATTAACCACTGTAATCCTTTTCCACAGGGAGAGATGGATCTGATAAAATTTACTAGACACTATGGAAGAACATTAATCTAAATTATTGCTTTTGATGCTGTTTTGTATTCCGAAAACCTTCGGATAATTTCCAAGACAGTAGGAAGGACATTTATGATGACAGAAATGAGACGAGGAGTCTCTCCGTAATTTCCATTTACACCAAAGACATAAATGCCTAAATACGAAATTAACCCCTCTTCTCTATCTACTACAATGATTCCAACATCCGATTTTTCATAATTAGGCCACGGGGAGATTCATTTCAATATTAACGAATCGTAGGAATAAAACAATACTTCAGTTGAATATTAACCTATATTCTTGTTTATGATGCTGCTGTGTATTTCAAAAGCCTTCACCTAATTTCCAAGACAGTAATAACGACATTTAGGGAACGAAGTACGTCATGATTGCGCGGGAATGTAACATAATAACAGAAATGAGATGGAGGTTCATCTTGTCCTTATTCTGTCCTACAAATCCCTCTCGCTAGCTTCGTGGAAAGTGGATTTCGAAAGCCCCTTTCACGTACATGCACATGCACATTGTACACCATTGAGTGTACAAGGTAAACGCGTTATGTACAATAGTAATGGAAAGCTTATATCCAGATGGGATGATAAGCTTCTCCATTACCTCGTCCGGGCTGTAGATTCACGAATCTTAGTTTGAACAGCGGAGAGAATACCGGAAGCTATGTATATCGAATATCGTGTGTACCGTGGGCTATATGAGGGGCAAAAGCCTTAGCAATATCGAGAATCGAATTCTAGATATGCTCGGAATTACTGATTTCTATTTCCGAATTGATACAACAAACACTTTCGTATTAATACGTATTATAATCTGCAATCGCGGTGATTCTACATTCAGTTGGGGTAAACCGGTTCATTGGAAGAACCGCGGGTCTCAATGAATATATGGAGATCGACTTATGATACGTGCTCGCAATAGCGTATAAACGGCGAGAGTTCCTTGAATTGAGCTTTCGGGATAACAGCAGAGAAGGCCGAAGCGATAAGCTCTCTCGGTTTAGCTCTCTTGGATCTTAGAAGGAACAGCGGAAACAGAAGCGGGATGCAACTACCGTGGGCACAGCCAGAGTGAAACTCCTTTCGTTGGCTGTCTCTCTCGCCCTCGGCCCGGTTACATAGTTAAGGTAACTGGCAATTTTCGTGTAATTGAAGCTCCGAGCGAGGTTCGGGGTAGTAAAGGATAGACGAGGGGCTTGCGGGAGCGGAAATTCCAAGTGGAGGGAAGCAGCGAAGGGGCTTCTCGGGTTCCACGATCTTCGGGTGCTCGAGTGGAACGTCAACGATAATAAAGCAGTGATATCGCTGTTAAGGGCGGTAGATAAGCTTTCGCGGATAGAGAGACAGTGTTTGGCGAGGAAATCCTCAAATGTAATCGTCGGTCTCGCTCATTTATAAGAAAAGAGCATCTGTTACTTGGGACACGCAATTTTAGGATACGGAAAATTGAGGACAGCTTGAGAGTGGTGGTACACGTAAAACTCACTTTTCATGTGGAAACATCTTTGGTAAGACTTTTATGAGAAAAGTGCCCTCAAAACGCATTCAGGTTCCCTCGGGGGATTTCGAATAAGCAGGACCTGGTAGGAGGCACTTAGAGGGATTTAGAATAATTAGGGCCTGGTAGGAGGCACTCAGTGGGATTTAGAATAATCAGGACCTGTGAGCAGGCATTTAGTGGGATTTAGAGTGATCAGGGCGTGGGAGGAGGCATTTAGTGGGATTTAGAATAATCAAGGAGTAGTTCGGTCCGTTATTCTTGGAATAATCTGAAATCTTCAGTGAGTAACCCAGCAGGAATTAGCATGATCAAGACTTGGGAGGAATCCCTTAGTGGAACTTAGAAAATTCTGGTCTTCAGGGTGCATTCCCCGGGGATCTAGAAATAATCAGAGTCAGGGAGGAGGTTCTTATTTAGACAGCCGGAATTCGCGGATCGTCCAGGATGGATTGGAAGACAGTTCGGAGGAGAATCAAAAATAGATACCAGGATGGATTCTACGATTCGCGGATCGCTCAGAATAAAGTCCGGTATGGGATGTAAGACAGTCCAGACTAGAATCCAAAATGGACAACAGGATGGATTCTGCGAATGCCCGAGTCAAAATTTTAACCCTCGGTCAGCCCTCCGCGAATCCCAAGTTCTTTGACGAGGCAAAAGCCGACGCCGGTTTCACCCTCCGTACAGTCGACAGTGACCCTGCTTGGAGGTTCAGTCGTTATATGCGACCCTCCGTAGAGTCTTCCTCACTCCGTGCAGATCCTCCAACGGCTTACTCGCCCTACCCATAGACCTTCATATGACCTACTCACCCTAAATGAGGTATAGAACCCCCGTTAAGCCTATCTAACCTATTGAAATCTAGATAACCCTACTTAAGCTACAAACAGAAAAAAGGTGCTTTGATGAAAACTCACAAAGAGTTTAACACCTTATTGGTGTAAGTAATATAATTTAAGTTACGAAAAATCCAGAAGACATAGGCACACATATGTATGTATAGAATAGGGTCTGAAAGCATAAAACAGATCTAGTGAATTGAGGTATGTAAATATTTTATTAGTGTATACTTTGTCACGTAAAATAAATCCTCTCTCTTAAAAAAGCCATGGCACATCCAAAGCCGATATATCGGAATACTGAAGCAGAAATAGTCACGCAGAGTCAGAAATCGTATAAACATGCATATATCATCCTTAGGCCCAAGAAAAGACAAGACGAAGCGAGCACGTTGTTGCTAATATAGTAGAAACAATGATCATAATGCGAAATTAGCTCTGGAATTTTTGTTTTCCAACTCCAGGGTATTTATTGATATTCCGATATACGATTGATTATCTACGTACATATAGACGCAAACTGGAGGAGCTTTGCAGTGTTAACGAAGGGTATAAAAGGTTCTGTGGTAGGCTCAACGGAGGGTCTGGCAGGTTCTATGAAGGTTTTTTAGGATCTGCATCACCCTCCGTGACCCTCCGTTAAGTCGAGGTATCTACTTTCTGCCATTTGGGGAGTCTGGTAGGCTGAAATTGAAATGTTAATTCATGCGCGATACCCTCTCTGCACCATGCAGACTGCCTTCTTTTACCTCCAGACTACGCTCGCGGATCTCAGTTATTGTAAATCACAAGGAGGGTTAAAATTTCGACGGGGATGGACAGCCAAAATTCGCGGATCGTCCAGGATGGAGTAACGGACTTCGGGATCGGATTAAAAGCCGATGTCAGTCTGAGAATCCCTCTGGTACTCCCGCCGGACTACCAAGATTCCATCCAGGACCCTATCTCGGACTATTTTTTTCTGCGCGGAGAAAAAACGCTTAGTAGGATTTAGAATAATTGGCGTCCGGAAGGGGGCCTAAGACAGGTTCTGCTGAGATTCGTTCATTCGTTCAAACACGAAGTACATAGAAAACCTGGATAACGAAAAAAA